>SNQJ01S0009885.1:181025-200960 GCA_010110895.2 Picea sitchensis | reverse complement strand
TCCAAGCATATTTAGCATATCTAGACAGTCATCCCTTACTCCTTCTAATAATATAGTTTTGAGAATATCTTTACTTACATTGGGGTGACTGGATCTTTGTAGATTATATTGTAGCCTTTCTACAAAGTCCTCCAGATTTTCATTCTCT
Source organism: Picea sitchensis (assembly GCA_010110895.2). Classification (NCBI taxonomy): domain Eukaryota; kingdom Viridiplantae; phylum Streptophyta; class Pinopsida; order Pinales; family Pinaceae; genus Picea; species Picea sitchensis. Next base: position 200,812 of record SNQJ01S0009885.1, on the reverse strand, counting down.
TTCTGCATCATCTTAAATAGCTCCTCCCTCTTTTCTCTTGTTCGGCAGTAGTCCTGGTATTTGTTCAGGAATTTCTGTTTCATTTGGTCCCATGTTGTGATTACATGGCCTCCAAGACTCATAAACCATCTTAGTGCATTCCCTTTTAGTGTTGCTGGAAATAGCTTTAATTTTTTAGCATTGGAAACGTAATCATAACTTCTGCATAATATATCAAACTCAAAAAGGAATTCATCAGGATCTTCTGAAGACAAACCATGAAAATTAGGTAGTGCTGAGAGTGGAATGTTCTTCATGGGGGCTACCCCTCTAGGAAGATCACCAATAGGAAATCCTAATGTAGAGAAAGAATTTTCATCATTTACCTCTCCTTCAGGACCTGCCTGTTCTTCGTGATGCAATTCTTCATTGTACTCATCCATGTTTTCTTCTGTCTTCTCCCCTGCTGCACTTGCTCTGTCCTCAATGTTTCCTACTGGCTTCTGGACTGTCTCAGGACTCCAAACTTCTTTCCTTGTTTCAAAGTTTGCTTGAAATGAAGGCTGGGACTTTTGTTTCCGAAGGTTTGGTCATTGAGCAGCAGATTCAAACTTTGATATAATCTCGTCAATGTAAGTCTTTCTTCCTCCTTTTCCTTTTCCCTTTCCACCTGTAGGGTCAGTATCTTTGGGGTCTCCATTTCCTTTCATGCAATCTTTGTATCTGAAAAATCATAAGTGATTTTGAAATCTAAAATTACCTTCCCCGGTAACAGCACCAAAATGTTGGTCACTATAATTGCTTAATTAATTTAAACAATCAAGTGCTACATAAATTGTCAACCCAGGGAAGTCTGTTATTTCAAAGGTAACCACGCATTATATATGCTCAATTCCAAAAGCAACCTAGAGTTGTAGTAAAGAAAACTTATATCAATCACACTTGCCTTGGATGGACTGAAGTTCTAACTGGAATTACAGAAAAGCAATCTACTTATTGCAGAGATTAAAGAGATGATTAATCTAAAGAATCCTGGATTACATTAAAATAACAACTGCAACAGGAAAGAACAACTATTCTGTAACCAAAGAATAGGTCCCTATTCCCAAGCAGGAACTTCAGTACTTTGTTTCTGATTAACACACTTTCATGAGCTCATTAATGTAGTGAAGGCTAACTATTTTAACAGAGAACATGACTCCTAATTCCTTCCCTTAAGCAGGAACCTTCAGTACCAGTCTCTGATTAGCACACTCATGAAAATAAATGAAAGCTGACTACTTCTAACAGAGAACAGGACTCCTAATTCCTTCCCTTAAGCAGGAACCTTCAGCACCAGTCTCTGATTAGCACACTCGTGAAAATAAATGAAAGCTGACTACTTCTAACAGAGAACAAGACTCCTAATTCCTTCCCTTAAGCAGGAACCTTCAGTACCAGTCTCTGATTAACACACTTCTTCAAATTCATCACACAGGACGAGCATAAACCATATGAAAACAATGTAACGTTCAGTAAGATAGAGTTCAGTAGTGTTTCAGCAAAGCAGAATTCATTAAAGTAGTGTTTCAACAAAACGTAAATTAATCAAGGCATAAACAAAAATCACACTAACACACTATAAAACTAACGGGTGAATCTTGTGAAGAAGGTGGGCCCTCCCTTCTCACAAGATTCCCCTGAGACGAAGAGACTAGAGAAGGATGCTCAAAACAGTCTTTTATTCATCTATCAGTGTATCATATTACAATCTGAAAATGAAGTACGTCCTTCTCTGTGAAACTTTCTTAGTACAAAAACTGGCGATCCCCTCGAATGATGATTTCCTCTTATTTAAAGAGGGAATCCCTTTGATACAATTGATCAATTACAGGTGTATCTGAGTCTTATTCTTAGTCAGATCGACTTTCTAAATCGGAATAGGATATCCTAGTCTCCCGCAACATAATGCTATTACAAGTGTTGTTGTTATAGTTGGAGTAACAACTCTTCTGCTGTTGTATGTTGTTTCGGCAGTGCAAATCACGGGCTGTTTCAGCCACGGGATTTGCGTTCTGACTGTTTCAGCACTTCCCAGGCAGCAGCGATGGTTTGGCTCATGGTGCAGCTGTTTGTAGTCAATCTGTGTGAGTTGCTGTTGACCGTGGACTGTGTAACGACTTCCTTTGTGTTTCAGCATCATTGACCATGACTGTGTAGCATCTTCTGTGTTTCAGCATCGCCGGTCATGAACTGTGTAACAGCTTCCTCAGCATCGTGAACTGTGTAACAGCTTCCGTGTTTCAGCATCGTCGACCATGGACTGTGTAACAACTTTCTGTGTTTCAGCATCATCAACCATGGACTGTATAACAGCTTCTGTGAATTGTTGTTTCAGCAACAGGCTTCAAATGCTAATCTGCAATTTGAACTGTTTCAGCACTTATACATTTCTAATCAATGGTTAAGTACGAGAGTCATGTAAAATTCTATGCAAAACAGATTAAACGTATAGTAAAGAGAAGAGACGTTATATACCTTTGGAAAGATAGGATAAAGTGATAATATGAGTTTAAATGTGAGTGATCAAGAGTGTAACAGTGGCAACAAGTATGGGCAAAAAGGTACATTGTGTGGTCCTAACAGTGGTGTTTCAATTATATCTCTCGAATTACAAACTGGGTTAGGCTGAAATTTGGACAGCAAGTCAATGACATTATCATTATCCTCAACAAAACATTTCAAAAAAACCCACATCACCATTTTGGAGTTATGATCAAATATTTAGACACATCTGCTACAGGAAATGAGTTCGCAGCGCCTCTGTCAGTAAGTTCGTAGCGCCTGTGATAGTTCGCAGCACCAAGAGAAAACAAGCGGCCACACTCCTTTCATGACCTCCAAACAAGACAAAAAACCTCATGGAGTACCTGATGGATATGAGGTTGATGCTAGTAATTTCATATTTTCACCCAGATGCTTGTAAGCTACCTAACCTCCAACCCTCATCCAAGACAGTTTGCAGCACCACAAAGAGAAACAACCACTCAGCTCTTTCCAGACCTTAGAGCAAGGTGGAAAATTTCATAGAGTACCTGGTAATGGAGTTGAATGTTGATACCTTTAGATTTTCACATGGACGCCTACAAGTGGTCTAACCACCAACTATCCTCTGCAACCAGTTCGTAGCGAAGTTTGAAGTGCCAATCACAGTTTGCAGCGCCTGCTCCAAAATTTGATTTTGAGTGCTTCAAGGAAATAGTTAGGATATCCAAATTTATGATCCCTATGAGTTGTTAGAGATAAACCTTGAAAACAATAAAAACCCCTATCATGTCATAATTAAATGATTATTTTGAATGAAGGGGGTACTTTGAGTGTGCTGCAAACTCTCCTAGTGAGTTGGCAATGTTCAAACCACAAACCGATTTGACAGCATGAACAAGTAGAGTAATAACTAGAGATACTTCACACGACTCATGGAAGTGAAAAGTCAAGGTGATGATGGTGATTAGAAGGATGTGACTGATGAAAACTAACACTCATCATTATGACTAAAACTCGACCCAAGACACAACCACAAGATCCTAGACTACGGCTAAATTGACTTGGGTTTATAAAGACAATCTGAATATTGAAAAATGACTCTAGGAAGAAAACATAGAACTGCAAAGAACCTATGACTTGAAGCAAAAGACTAAAATGACTTTTTTGATTCCCCCCACAACTCTATGTGATAACACCAAAAATGTCTACTACAAATATAGGAACAAACATATTGGGTGGCGGTTTAAGGCTTGGGCTATTGGAGCCATTCCAACCAAGTGAGGTACTTGACTTAAGGAGCTTCACCTATGACATCAAGACAAGCCTAATTATGCAGGAACAAGTGAAGAAAGTGTCGGTGATAGAAGGAATGCTTATCTTAGTTGTCACACACGTTCCTGTGATGGGATATGTAAGGGAAGATCTCATAGCTACAATTACATTCGGCTCCACATTTATGAAGGCCAATGTAGACAACATTGAGAGATTATGCCAACATAATGAAGAGAAGGAAGCAAATATCAAGGAGCTAGAAGAAAAGCTTCAACAAGTCAGGGTTGATGAAAGAAGCCTTCAAAGTTTCAAGGTTAGTGATGAAAAGGTCAAAAGTGAGCTAGAATAAGACATCATAGACATGTATGCTCACCTGCACCTTTTTCAAGACACAATTGTGATAATAATTGAGTAGAATAATCAGATACAAAAAAATTTGACATGGTACAAAACCATTTGAGAAGGAATCGACGACATTGATAGATGGATTGCTGAAAATCCCGACGCACTTCCAGAATTATATAGACCATCAAAAGCAGACAGGAAAACAAACTTCTATGTGCTTGACCATTTTCAACAAGCAGGGTAGAAATCCGATAGGAAGGCTAATAAATCATTGTAAATATGCTCAAGGATACAAAAATCTGCAGAAGAATTGGTCAAGAGCAACAAACTACCAAAGCTAGACGAGCTCAGAAAAAATATTGTGATAGGGAGCTAGTGGACAAGGTGCATGACAACACAAATCAAAGGAGATCAGTGGTTGAAGAAGACACTACCATGTCCATTGAACTCATAGATCAACACTTGTTGCAACATGCAAAACTCCACACCATGATACAAGTTTTTATGATCACGCTGACAAAAGACATGAGCACCTTGGAAGTTAGTATGGCCATGAACATTGCAACTTTGGAGAAGCTAGTTTATAGAAGAATGTGATCCCTATACGACCAACTAGAAATTTGGATGACATACATCAGAGATAAAACTCGTGAATAAAGACAAAATAGTGTCTTGGTGATGACAATACTTGTTTTGTATTTTGTCTTTTCTCAACCAACCTCAATTTTGTCCTTATTATACACTTGTAATTAGAAATAGGAAGCTGAACCATTTTTGTAACCACTTCTTCAAGAAGAAGGTAAAGAGTCACCTAGGAGTTACTTAGAAAATTGTATAAAGTAGAGTGGAGGCCCATTTGGATGGGGCTTTTGACTCTTCAAACATTTTCTATTTCTGAACTGTTTTGGGAACACTGTGTCAACTAAAATTAAAGAGTTTTCTTTGTAGTTTTCATGTCTTATTGTTGAATCTGCTAATAAGGAGAAGCCCTCATGGGACAACTTTTGGAGAAGGAATTATTTTGTGTGACACAATCTAAAGGGTGAATTATTTCAAGTGAAGATGAATGTTGTTCATATGGACTGTAAGAATGCTAGTTTTTTTATGGATTAACTCATATGCAATCTATGATATTCTATAGTTTTAAGTGTTTATTTGAATGTCTTTATGCCTTGAGATTTTTGAGTTGTTAATGTTTGCATTGTTGTAATTTGGACTTATCTGGTTATATGTATTTGTACACACTTGTTTCTAATTTTGTGCTTCCATTCCAGCAATCTATGTAAGAGTTTATGAAGGATTCGATTTCATTTTTCAACTCGTCGGTTACTTTAGTATGCTCCTAGCTAGGATAGGTTAGAGTAGATAAGTAATACAGTAGTTTTCATTTCATACATAGTCTTCATCTACATATTTTCTTTGCATATCCACTCATCATCATTTTCCATTGGTAAACTAGTCCATAACTGACCAAAACCCCAAAAAACAATATCAATGACAGTCGGGCCAAATTTCGGATGGGACTCCTAATCCAAACGTTGCATAGTCTAGTTGGGACCATGTACTGGGGAGTACCCCTTACTGTTTCCAAGCGAATTTAGATTGATCAATAGAAGATCATCTCCTAGTCTGGGAAATTTGTCCTCTTCATGATTCGATCTTAGAGTGAACAGAAGGTCGTGACCACATCCATGGCCTCTACACATGGCTCATCTACACAACATAATCAAGTGGAAAAGGTTGTGGAAGAACATCGATACATCTTCACCTCACCTACCAGGGTGCCTCTGCACTATCAGGTCAAGCATTCAATTGAGCTAACTCGTGTAATGCCTTTGCTTAATGGGCCATTGTATTGACACTCTCTCCTGGAAAATGAGGAAATGAAGCACCAGATCCAAGAGCTGCTCCAAAAAGGGCACATTTGACCAATCTCCTCACCCTATGCAAGCCTAATCATGCTCGTACAGAAGAAAGATGAGACCTAGTGAATTTGTATTGATTACAGAGTTTTTAACAAAATCACAACTAAGATTCGGTACCTAAATCCCCAAATTTATGACCTTCTTGACCAACTCAAGGGGGGCAAGTATTTTAGTAAGATTGTTTTGAAGTTCAGCTACCACCAGGTCCCCATAGAACATACTGATGTATGGAAGATCGCATTCAAGTCTAAAGAAGGTCATTTTGAGTGGTTGGTCATTCCCTTTTGCTTGACGAATGCCCCAACCACTTTCATGATATTGATGGATGACATCTTGCGATCCTTGATCAATTCCTTTGTGGTTTAATATATGTATGACATCCTCGTCTTCAACAAGAGTTGAGTAGAACATTTGCACCACATTTAATAGGTCCTCCACACTTTGCATCAACACAACTGATATGATAACTTAGAGAAATGCTCCTTCGACATGAACAAGGTATAATACCTCAGATACATTGTAGATGAGCATGATGTGCATGTCGATCTAGCCATTTGTGACCAACCAGCCCCAACAACACTCACCGAGCTTTAGGGCTTCTTAGGCCTCACCAAATTCTATCAGAGATTTGTATTGGGGTTCTCCCATATGGCATGGGCTCTCAGCCAAGTGACCAAGGGTGGTTGCAAAGAAAAAATTGTGTGGGGTAGATCACAATAGAAAGATTTTGATGATATAAAACATCGCTTATGCTCATCCTTGGTGCTCACCTTACCCAATTTGCAACAACCATTTGAGATTGAGATCGATGCTTCTGATTATGTTGTTGGTGCCATTCTCACTCAGTACAGTCATCCAATGGATTCTCATAGTAAGACACTCTCATATGTCATCCGTAAGTAACCCACCTATGACAAATAAATGTATTCCATCGTACAATCCTACTTCCAATGGAAGCATTACATTCTAGGGAAGGAGAGAATCATTCTTGGACTAACTTGTATGTGCACGGGTTGTAAGACCCAAGGTTTGGTTTAACTATGACCAACAAACCCACCAGACATTGGCCCTTTAGACATCACCTACTTGTGCAGATGAAGTCTCACCCAATGTATCTATTGGGGTTGCAAGAACTAGGCTTATGCAGTAGTAAGGGAAAGGGAGGCGGATACTCGAGTCATTGTGCCTTCTCTATCTATGTATGTGACTCAGCTCTAGTTAGTATTACTTTCTTTTAGGTTCCCCAACTTAGCATATTTCTGATGATTATAGAAATTCTTCACAGTTACAGTCATGAATATCACACCACATTTCATCTATAAACTAGTTTAGTCTATGAAGCATAGCAACATAACTCGTAAGCACACCTAGACAAATAGATACCATAAGATACAATATCATCTCTAAACTCTCTCTTTATTCATCTATTTTCTTGATAACCATCTATTACATTCATGACTCCGACATACTCTCTTTTTCCTTGCCCCCTAATCTCCCATCCCATTACATATTTATACTTCAAAACCTAGGGCTTAACACCCTAGTCTATTTATCCCAAAACTATTACAATGCATGGCCAGCTCAATTAACTGGCTGTTTCGGTTGCTTTCTTTTGCTTTTTGCTCTTCATGCAGTTTTTTCGGTTGTTCTGTTATTTCTGGAATGTTGTGCTATCATCCTTCTCTCAAGATTTATTCTCTTGCTCTCTTTCTTTATTCTTATGTCTATGTGTTGTATTCCTTCTTTGCGCTTTCTTCTATCTGTGCACTTTCTTCCTTCTGCGCACTTTATTTCTACTTAGGTTTTTCTCCCAACATTGCATCAAAAACTACATGTCCAACAAGCCCCCAACACTCACATGTGGCTCGCCCTGAGCCACTTAGGCCTACTGCCTATTCTTCCATGCCAAAATGAATGGTTGAGAGGCGGCCTTAGCGACCTCTACCTCTTTGACAACTGCAACCTTTGTTGTTTCTATCTCCTCTATGGCCTACGAGGTCAAGTCTCTGAGTTTGTTCTCTGCTTCTGTCACTGCTTGTTTGACCTTACCTTACATAGTGGCCAATTCTCCAATGATCCTTACTGCTTCTTCCTACCTCGGTCTTATTCGTTGTTGAAGGATCTTTTGTTGGTCCCTCATTCTCTCCACTTCTACATATGCTTGTCATTGAGCAAAAATGGATGTTATATGCTTTACTGGTGGGAGTGTAGTCACCTTTTTTACTACCTCGTGCACCTAGTCATGTGCTTCTCTTGGCTTGGCCTCTATGGCCTTCATTTTCAAGTCTCCCATGAGCTCTTCCCACACCTGCACACTCTCCTTGCAAAGTTTTATGCATTCGTCTTCTATTTTCTTGATCTTGGAAACTGTTGTAAATCTTGGATCTGTTCCGGAAAGCCCTTAATGACTTCACCAATATTCAACAGTTGTTCCTCCATAGTGGCTTCTATTACCAGGGGAACTTATGGTACTTGCTTGTATAATTTCTGGACAACTGCTTGTGTCTTCTGCACCATGGCTTCAATTTCATCCTTTTCGTATAGTGCTTTCATGACCCTTACCTCATCCCCCTCATTATTATTTATAACTTGCTCTATTCATCCTTCAATTCCCTTCTTTTGTTGAAGGGCCATATCGTATTGTGCTTGCACTTGGGATCTTTCATCCTTCATTATATCCAAGTCTCAGTTTGCTATGTCTCCTCTATGCTTTATTTCTTGCACCAATTTTGCTTGTAAGTCCTGTACTCTTTGGATGGGTAGTTTTGATACAATTATTTTAAGATGGCCCAACGGCTTTATTTTCTCCTACAATTCGCCCACTGGAAAATCTAGCGCATTTGCCTTAATCTGTAATGTCCAATGATCCCTTGTTAACTCTATCACAATCGTCTGCGTGCTTTCCGCTTCTATCCTTGGTCTTGTGGATGTGATGTAGGTTGTTTCTAGAATTTGTTGAAGTATCCCCAGCTGGTCCTGCGCCTTATTTTGTTGTTCCTCTTGTTTCTTTGTTGCTTCCTCCCATATTTCCTCTATGGTATCCCATATTTGGTTCCCAATCCTATCCATATAGTCATTGGTTAAGATATAAAATGGGGTCTTATTTTGCACCTTAACTTTCTTCCACGCTCCTCCTGCCTGTTCTGGCCCCTTATCCTTCCTTTTGAGCCCTGCTTCAAGGACTGTAGATTGGAAAGGAAGATTACCTACGCCATTCGTCTGATCCTGTTCTTCCTCACTTTTGTATTGGTCTTCATCCTTTTCTAATCACCCTGTCTTTTCTGATGGGCTCTTCCACTCTTCCTCCCAATCATTGATTATTAATTTTACGTCCTCTATGGTCAACTAGTAATTGGTTGGTAACCATTTCCGCTCATGATCCCTTTTTTCTTGGACATACAGATGGTGCATGTCAGCTCTGAATAATGCAATATCCTTATATGTGGTGATTGCTTCCTCTGATATGCGTAGGGTGGTCTCCACTATAATATTCATGAACTACAAATAGTTATAAAAACTTGGCATTGTTGGTGTTCTATCGCCTCTTGATTAATGTGTGCCACAAGTTGGCATACTGTTGTGACCTGAAGTGTGCATATGCTGGTAATACGCAGGCTATTTCCACCTGACCAGTGCAATGAGGATGAGCAACCATGCATAGTGAAATTCGGTGCCCTTCTCTCGGGCCTCTGTGCAATCTTGTAGAAACTGGTTGACTAAAAATGTAGCCCAGTTCATCTGAACGCCTTCCTTGCATTTTTCGGCTGCTGAAATTATTGCAGTGGGTACTTCATCTTTTCAATATTTACGCAACAGTTTGCAGGCCAAAACCTGTGTCGCAAATCTGACATCCTTGTAGCAAATGCTCTTGACATCCAGAGCCTTCTTGCCTCTAAATGTGTCAAATTTTTCTTTCATGGATTCAGAGAGGACTCACTCTCCCATTTTGTTGAACAATGGTGTTGGGTCTTCACATGCTTTACACAACCCTATGATACGTGCAATCAGTATTGTATCAATCGATATTGAGGGATCGAGCCATATTGTCCCCGCATGAACACAACTGAGTAACACCTTTACATACACATTAATCTGTGTACTTCGTCTGAAATGTGGAATTTCAAACAAGTTCAGTATCCTTGCTTTCTCTAATCCTGACGCTCATTCCTGTGGCTCTACCAGAATTGCTCTTGTGCCTGGGACAGTCTTTGTGCATAAATATTGATCCTTGGCCAATTCAGGGAATTTTTGTGTATATGTGATATCGTGGTCCATAAACTTCAAATTGGCTATCTTCCTGAGCATGTCTTCGTCATTATTGACACCAGATGGAACTTGGTGCTATCGGCAATGGATACTTGGCATTATCTGGTACATTGATTGGTGGTGTGTCATCCTTCCTTGGGGGTAAATAGTCTCTGTGAAAAATTGTTGGTGGTGCTGGAGTCGAAGTTCTGGCTACCTCCTCGACCTCCACGTTTGCTATGGGTTGTTTTGGTTATTTCTTCACTATGTCAGATGACCCTACCACTCTTGGTGATGCCATTCTATTTGTGTGGTGAACACTTGGAATAACTCTATGTGTTTGTGCGGGTTGCGTGAGCTCAGCTCTGGTTGTTCAGCTTTGTTCGCTCCCGCTTGCATGCAACAAATGACTTAGAGTTTACCAACTTCTTGTTTTTTTTTTAGCTTTCGCGCCAATTATACCTATGTCATCCTACCTTAACTGCCTTGTCCAATCCGTCGTCGTGGTGGGTGAGTGGTTAACTAAATGCTCCTTTATTTCCAAATCCGTCTTAAGATTTTCCTCTCATATCGTTGATCAATTTGTGATTTCCGACGGATTTTCCCATTTAAGATTTATATGATGCTTTTATGACCTGTCACGTCGGCAACTTACCTATCATTTCCATGCCTTACGACTCTTAACGATGTTGTTATTTCCAAACTGCACATCGGGTGTTTGTTGTGTCATCGATATCCTATGCAGTTGGTCTCATCCGTGTCTTCGTGCAATGTTCTTTTTATGTGCGATGATCATTCCTTCTACACAAGTTCTGATACCTTGGTACTAAAATACTCTTTTTTCCTCTTCCTATATCTATTTTTTATTTGATTTGCTTCCCTTTTCTACTTTTTATTTGGTTTTCCTTGTCTTTCTTGCTACTATGGTACAACTACTATAATACAGGGGTTCTGGCACAACCCAGATTACTGCGTAGAATGTCGGTTGTCTCTATAGAGTTTCAGTCGACTCCCATTCACCATTCCTTCCAGGACTTTTCCATTCAAGGTTTCCAACCATGCAACACGCATCTCGGTTATTTGTTGGATCACATAAGGTCCTAACCAGTGCATACAAAACTTCCCGGGATGCTGCATATACTTGTTGTCATAGAGTAGTACCAAATCATCGGCTTGAAATTTCTTTGGTTTAATGTGGCGATCATTCCAGGCCTTCTCTTTGGCTTTCTAAACTTGTTGATGAAATCCTGCAATAAACTGATCCTCCTCAAGATGTACTAATTGTGCTAACCTCTCCTCAATCGCTTCAATATCTGAGAGCTCTGTGATTGTTGCAATGCGCAGGTTGGGTAAAATGAACTCCATTGGCATCACTGCTTCTTGTCCATAGACCAACCAGAAATGCGTATGTCCTGTCAACTTCTTACTTGTAGTTTTGTAAGCCCATAGTACTACAGGTACTCGTAAGTCCCAATCATCTCTCCCTACATTGTAGATCTTTGTCAAAGCATTCTCCAAGATATTATTGAAAGATTCCACTGTGCCATTGGCCTGAGGGTGATATGGTGTACTCTTTTGATGATGAATCCGAAACTCCTCAGTCGATGCAGCAATTAGTACAATTAGTAACCGGTACAATTAGTACATTCTCGAAGAGAAACCGTGCAGCAGTATCCACAGTACAATTAGTAACCGGTGTTGCTTCTGCCCACCTTTTCAAGTACTATGTCATAGTGATGATGTCCATTGCTCCTAATCTTATTGCTTTTGGATTGATTGGTCCTACAAAGTAAATGGCCCACTTATCAAATGCTTGCAATGTAAAATGTGGATTTAAAGACATTTCATCTCTCCTAGATGGTTTTCCTACTCTTTGACATACATCGCAGGACTGACAATAATCATTCATATCTTTGTGAAGTGTAAGCCACCAAAGCCCTGCGCATATAATCTTACGTAGTGTCCTCCAACCATCCCATCATGCACTTCTTCAAGTATAATTGTCCTTTCATGTTCTAGTACACAACATCTCAATATCCCATCTGCACCTAACTTATATAAATTCCCTACAATCAACTGGTAATCTGCATCTTTCACTACCAATTGCTTCTTTTGCACAACGACCATGTCCGAGGGAGCCATGCCAATACTTAGAAACTCCACAATGTTTGAGAAGTAATCATCCACAATCCTTAATGCAAATAATTGTGCATCTGGGAGGGTATCATCTAAATTACCTGCATCTTCTCTTGTCAATATGCGTGATAGATGATCTGGTCCTGCATTAAGCTTCCCTAGTTTTATGATGACATCAAAATCATATTCCTTAAAAAATAATAGCCATATGCAAATTCTTCCTCCTAATATGGGCTTGTTGACTAAGTACTTTTATGTAGAATGGTTTGTATACATCTTGAAGTGGGACCCCAGTAAGTAGTGCCTGAACTTTTGTAGCGCATAGACCATTTCCAATCCTTCATGTTCTGTAGTTGTATAATTTTTTTATGATATAAACAACTTCCTACTTGCAAAAGCAATTGAATGATCTATGTCGCCTTCTCCAAGTTGTGACAGTACTGCTCCTAACGCTATAGATGATGCATCTACATGTACATGGAACTCCTTGTTCCACTTTGGAAAGATTAGAATTGGTGCGATACCAGTTTCTTCTTCAAGGTGTCCACGCTCTTCTGGAAGTCCTCATTCCATTGGAACTTGGATTCCTTCTTCATTAACTTTTCCATGGGTGTTGTAATCTGTGCATATCCTTTGATAAATTTCTTGTAATAACTGGTATGACCCAACTTTTCCCTCAATTGTTTGACCGATGTCGGAGGTTCCAAGTCCAGAATTACTGCAATCTTGGCTGGATTGGCTAATAGTCCTTGTTTGCATATGATATATCCTAGTAGAATTCCAAACGACGTGCAAAAGATACACTTCTTTAAGTTCAGGAAAATCTGACATTGTTTGTACCGATCTAACATGAGTCGAAGAACTTCTATATGATCTTGTAGTAAATTGAACATCGTCCAGTCATCCAAGTAAACTTCCAAGAATTTATGGATGAACTCTTTGAATGCTGCCACTGCTACCCTAGAAAACACCATAGGGACATTCTTCAATCCGAATGACATAACTGTGTATTGATAACTGCCCCACTCCGTCGCAAATGTAGTCTTGTGTCTATCCTCCTACATGATTCGTATTCTATGGTACCAAGAGAATCCATCTATAAAAGAATAAGTTTCTCAACCTCCTAAGTTTTATAGTACTTCATCTGTGAATGGTGTTGGGAATGGATCATGTAAGCATGCATCATTCAGTTTCCTTAGGTCCACATAGATCTAAATTTTGCCTATCTTCTTGTCCTGCACCACCATTGGGCTAATCCACTTTGATTGGTCTATTGGTTCAATGATACCCGCATCCAACATCCTGTCTATTTCAGCCTTGACCTTCTCTTTATACCTTGGATTTAACCTGTAAGGTCTCTGTCGGATTAGCTTAGCTTTAGGTTTCAGTGGAATATTCATCTCGCCTAAGTCTCCCGCTATCCTCTTCATCTCTGAGAATGTTGTTGGGAATAAGTCTTGATATTCCTGTAATAAGTCTGCAACCTTTTCAATTCTCTCATCATTCCAACAATCTCCTATCTGTGCAAACTTAGGATTCTTTGTCGTCCCGATATTTACCTTCTTCATCTTTATTGGTTTTGTGTATGCGACATATGCAAGCTCCAACCCTTCTACTGCACATGCTCCTTCTGTCTCAGTTATTTGTACATTCTTGGGATCCTCTTCATCGTGCTCTTCCTTCTTTACATTATAACACTCCAATAGCTTATGGATAGTCATCTAGGTTTTGTACACACCGCATACTGGTACTACTTCCATCGTCTCTACCTCCGAGAACATCTTCGTTCGAATCGCCTGTAGTCTTGCATATACATATGGATATTCACATTCGAATGTAAATGTGATTTCAAATATCTGATTCAATTCTTCCCATATTGTCGTCTCCCTGCGCATCTCCAATTCTAAATACCAATTCTTCAAGATTGTGTCCAAGGTGTGTATAAATTTGTGTGTGCACTCCATTTCCAGTATTGAGCGCTATAAAGCCTTGCATTTTTCCACGTGACCCACCAGGTCACTCTCTCCTATGTACTTATGTGCAATATCTTATCCCTTGGAGCCAAAACATATATGTATTAGTTTATTGCACTGTGACTAGTCTTTTATCCCATCTCTGTGTGCAACCCGCCATCTAGCTGGAGTCGCCTTAAAAATGACATCCAGTGCCAACAACCTTTGTTGTTCGGGTAGTTGTAACTCAAATGTGTTTACAAACATGCCTATCTCAGTTATTCCATTGTACCTGGGTGGGTCACATATCTCCATTCCAATCCAGTGCAAGGATCGATTGATACATGCACATCGTCTAGTTGACACTTCATGCATCCTTTGCTGCCAATTCTCAAGACTGACTTCTGAATCTGATGTGCATGAACTGATACTTCTTGAACTTAGCGCACCATCCATTTTCGGGTCGACATAATCCTCCATATACGCAGTCAGATTGTAAAAGTTGTCAATTTCATTCCCTCTGGTTGGCTTTGTGTATCTCTTTCCTTATGATGGGTCCAAGGGTGCAACAAGTTTTAGATCCCCAACCTCGAATACCATCTCCCTCCTTTTCAAGTTAATGATTTCTTGTTTACAGAAATCCCATTCCAATCCCATCAGTGCTGGATATGGTTGATTTTCATATACGATCTCAATAACTTCAAAGTCTACCATGTTGTGCACCCCATCTATGTTCACAGGTACTCTTGTTAGTCGCCCAATTGAGACTATCTTATGCTAATTCATGAGCCTTAACTGAAAAGGGGACCATACTAGCTCGGGTTTTTCCATCATCTCCCATGTCTGCTTAAGTAGCACATTCACATCAGACTGTAAGTCCAAGATAACATTATCCACATCATACTCTCCAATTTGCGCATTGAACCTGAATTATCCATTGGTTCTCTTCCTGCGCAGTACTTGGTTTACCATTATTTGTGCGACAGGGATGTCTCTTCCTTTTGTGCAGTGATCAATCATGTTATATATTGTACTTAGCGCAGTTCTATTTTTCATTAGTTCTACACAACTCCTTAATAATTTTTTTAGTGTACTTACTTGTGTAATTGGCTTCTCTGACACATCAAAATCTTCTATATGAGACATCGATGATGTTGATGCTCCCCCATGTTGTCCAAGTATTTATTTTCTTACGCTCCGATATGTCTCTTTATCCTGTTGTGGATTGAATGTTGGTATAGGCCATGATGACTTCCTTACCCACTGCTCTGTTCATTTTCCTTGATTCGCCATATCATTGCATGTTCTAGCTCCTCCACGAGCATCAAAAACTATTTTTGGCCCTTCATTGTGTGTTTTGGTTGATATCATCTGCACATTCAGATTCATATTTTGGTTTGGGTTTCCTCTGGCTTGCTACTTCGCAACTAGTTGGGGGCAGTCTTCTGTCGAGTGATATAGTGCTCTGCAATATATGCATGTCATACATGGATTCTGGCAAGCACGAGCCAAGTGTCTAGGTTGATTATAGTTATAATAGATAATCGGTCTGCATCCTCCTCTACCAAAAGTCCCTCTACCCCAGCCTCTACCAAAGTTTCCTCTGTTCCCTGGACTGAACCCTCTTCGATTGTTATATTGTGCATCCCCTCCTTCTATGAAGGCATTCTCTTCTTGGATCCATTACATATCCGATGTGTGCTCCCTTAGTAGGTCGAGCACGCGACAGTCCTTTTCTTCGTGTCCTACCGACTTGAAAAAATTGCAAAACAAGTTCTTTGGTGTACTCTGGTACTCTTGTAGCAATGTACACTCGGTGGGGTGATCGCCCCATTTCTTACATATCTCACAGTATCACCCCTCGGGTAGTGGATTCGGTGCTCCAGCTGCCAAATACTAAGCGAATGTTGGGTATTTGTCCTTTCCTTATGATGGCCCTTCGTTCTACATTTCGTACACCAAAATTGTTCGTTTCTCACTTTCTTTGGTAAGCTCGACCAGTTGAATTGTCAATGTAGCTAACTGTGTCTGAACTTGTGTCATTCCTCCAATATCTCAGATGGTTGACCATCATATGAGGGCCAATGAATGCAAGTTGGTTTATGGTCACCATGTTTCCATTGTGAGGGAAACACATCACTCAAGAGAGGGTGGACACAAGAGCCTTCATTACATAAACATAGTCTTGCTCGAGGCGCAAATTAAAATACAAGGGGTCGTGGACTACCATCACATCAACATAGAAAATTTTCCCTCCTAAAGTAACATGAAATTGAGGAAGGATCCATAAAGGTTGAGTAATCCCTTTGTTAAAAGCCAACATATTTTGAGTCACCGACGCAAGCTAAGGAGAACCTAAAGCTTGCCAAGCAATGGAGGATAAAAGACTAACTGATGCACCTTCATCGACAATAGTCTGGGGAACATCCATACCACAAACATGAACAGTGATTTGGAAAGGTATATAGGAAGGGAAACAAGGTTCCAACAGTGCACCCCAATCGAAAATAATAGCCTCATTACTCACAGGGGGTTCTGTTAGAATGGGTGTAGTGCCCCCTAGTCTAGAAGAATCGATAGTAACAAGAAACACCTGAGCGACATCCTCACTCTTCAAAGGAGGAGTGGGATTGACTAAGGTTAGTATTGGATCAACCACTTTAACTTCACTCTCCAAGGGGAGAGTGGGATCGATCGAAGGTGAAATTGAATCGATCACTTGATCGACTAGCTCAATTGATGATGGAACCGAAAGGATTACATGATCAACCTGATTGACCGATGATGGAACTAAATTGACCAATTCATCAACCAATGGTGGGTTGGGAGATGGAATTTGTTGTTGGAAATTAGTAATCTTTTCCAATAGATATGAAGCCTCATCCATACGAGGGCAGAGGTAACTGCGGTGCATCTCCTTACATAACAAGCAAGGAAATTTGACATTTTCCTTCTTATGTCCAACCTGATTATCACTAGCTGATGATTTTTCACCAACATGACCTGCAATAGCTGATGACACAGGTTAAGAACCCTGAGACCACACTTCTACAACCTAGGGAATACTAGGGCAATCCTTAAGAAGGTGGTCACCCGTACAAATCCTGCAAGGGAATTTGGGCTTGTGATGTGTCTTGGTAGACTTGTCGACATTATCAATACTCCTAGCATGATGAAAATTAGTTGGTTGATCACTTCCAACATATCCTGTAGTGGTTGGAAGTTTTCCCTCTAGCTTATTTTTATTCTTCGTAATCTTCCTTTTCTTCTTCTTCTTATCCACTTGGTTACTAGTTGCAGATCTTTCACTAGGCGAAAAGGAAGAACAATAAGAATACCCTACGGGTGAAGAAGGTAGAGGATTGACATGAGGTTGATGGTCTTGGGGTGGAATACTTATGAACAAAGCACTAGGAGCATTTACATTCACCGGAGTGGAAAACAACTAGACCGGTAACCCGATAGTGAGTCCAGGAAGAGTCAAAGTAGTGATATAAGGAGGACCAATGTGTCCCACATAAGGAGAAACAAACGGTATCCCTGGAAAAGGGGTCCCTTCATTGGTATTTCCAGGAACTGACACCATAGACAGGACTCAACCCTAAGGGATTTTCTAGGGAAAACAAACATCACACGCTAAAAAATATACGAAGCAAACCAAACAAACAAACCTTTTCTCAGTGAACGCACTAGTTGGTGATGAAATCCAACGTCATAGGATCAATATGAAAAATGGGTTGAGATAGAGCGGGTGGATCAGTTACCTTGGTGACCTGCTTAACAGACTTACACCTTGGTGCAATTTCCCTCACAGTCTATCTGTGGGTTACCCTCCAAGGAGCCCGAGTGACTTTGACCAACGTCTGACTTAGGTACAACAAAGACTACCCTTCGTCGACACCTTGTGTATGAAATATATAGATAAAGGCCACTAAGGTTACCAACTCGCAGTCAGCCTCTAGGCAGGTACAGTTGACAGTCGGGATCGAACATATGGGCGGGATATCAAGTCCAAAATTATTCAAGAGAATTGAATACAAGTCGATCGGTAAACTCTTGAGGACCTCGAACGGATTCGGGATTCACAAAGCTTCGAGACCAAATGAAAAAAAATGATTCTTAGGAAGAACCCCCAGTATATGATTAGTTAAGCCTTGGAGGGGTAATCTCCATTGCTCTTCCACACGCGACTTCATGTTTAGCCCCTGTGTGAGAGGGGGTTCCCAGCTATGCTTATATGAAAAATGGATTTTATCTCCCTATCGCAAGACTCTATGTTTCTTTTTGGATTTGGAAATTTATTCTCAACACCTATTCCAAAGCCCTACACTTAAGCTAATGTAGGTTTGCAAAGCCCTAGAAATAATTTTTTCTAGATTGATTTTAATTAGCGCTTTGATTTTTAGGTTGTTGTTTATTCAAGGCTATGGAAGTGAAACTGATGATATTGGTGACTTTGAATCCAAAAGAGTGCAACAGAATTAGATGCAAAGCTTTATGTTCTATGAACTCTATCTATGGAAAGCACAAGAGTCTTTTTCCATTCCCAAATGCATAAACCCAATGCAGTTTACCTAATGCAAACTAAAAACATATACCACCCAAAACTTTGAATGCAACAATTTATGTTCGTTTGATTTAAATGCAATGAACCTAAATCAAATGAAAGTTCTTTATGCTTCCTAACTTTCAATTCAAGAATCCAATGGAGATACAAACACATATGAAGTAAAAAGATCGAACAAGAAATGCACTCAAAGCCGACGAGAATTGAGGGAAACCAAGTGTGAAATAACTCTCTCAATCAAGAACTCAAAAGTTTGACAAGTACTCAAAGAAGACAAACTGTTAGAATGATTCCAACATATGTTCAGACAAGAACCCAAACAATTAAAAGATAAAGAGAAGCACTCAACAATCTTTTAAAATGAGCATCAAGAAAAGGCATTTGAGCTAGGTTGTGGTAAGAAAAAGAATCTCAATCATTCAAAAGAGCAATATGTTCTAAAGAATATTGAAAATAAACTCAAGACCAATCAAACCTTTACATGCTTCTTCCAATCAATCAGATAATTGAAAACATCATGAGACAAAGACCAAACTAGTGAAAAGCAAGGTGATCCAATCTCGCAACATAGAAGAGGTTTGCAAGCTCAATAAAGATAAAAATGAGTGATGAATATCAAATCCGCAATCCAAACAAAGTCAAAGACAATCAAGAGTCATTGGGCAAAAAACCTCTCAAAAGAAGACTGAGAAAAAGTAGGCAGAAAGAGACAAAAACACCAAAAAAGGGAGATGGGCACCCATGTTCTCAAAGAGACAGAGTGCTAGTTATGAGAATGGCACCCTCTAGCAGGCTTAGGGGAGTGCCAATCAAGAGAATGGCACCCTCTAACAGGCTTAG
>SNQJ01S0009885.1:169548-180986 GCA_010110895.2 Picea sitchensis | reverse complement strand
GCAGGCTTAGGGGAGCGCCAGTAAGGTAAGTGGCACCAATAAGGCTTGGGCAGTGGAGTCGTCAATGGCATTTTGGAAGCTGGATTCTGCATTGAGAGTGAAGTCACCAGTGAAAATTTAAATTTATGGATTCTTCTACCAGTGGAATCACTTTCAAACTAATTTTTCGATGTGTGGAGTTGCCAGAGCAGCAATACAACCAATATGTGCCTAAGTGTCTGCTCTCAGACCTTAGAAATCAACCATGTCGTTCTTTCCCAGAGAAACTTTTTCAATTTCTTCCCCGACAACGGCGCCAGAATGTTAGCACTCTATAAATCTATCTGGATGGAAGACAGACAATAGAGGTAACTATTTCAACCAACTTTAGGTTGGATTCTGACCTTTCCAACCAAATAGGGCTCTCTCGGACATACAACTATTTGGGATATTCAAAAGATTTGGCAATGCGTGTACAGAGGTCAGATTTTGCCATGGTGTAAAATTTAAAGGTGGTAAGACAAAACAGAAGAACAGGGCCATTGGGCAATGGGTTTTGTTCCTAAAAAAAATATGAAGAGTTATAAGCTATGTATTTCCAGAGGGAACAGAGGAAAAATAGGTATGATGTTCAGCCAAATAAGTAATGTGAGGTGGCGGAGGAGAGGAGAGGAAAGACTACTATCAACAAGAGGCGTTTAATATAGGGAGAATATCTTGGTGAAGTATTATAAGAAGAAACATGAGAACCAACTACTGCAAACAGAGCACTAATCACGAGTGAGGTCTGAAATAGTAAACAAAATTACATAACAAGTATAATCGATATAAGAAGGAGCACCAACAAAGATGAATTCCTTCTATTACTTACAGATTATTACTAGCAGAAAAACACATTTACGAATAATGAAATACAAGAAGACACATTGAACATCAAAACCATGATGAATCTCGACTGTCTCAGAAAAACCCTTTCTGCTTATATTAAAATTTCATAAAAAACTACAAAGTTGTCTTGCTATGAGGGCAGGCCCCTCTCCGATAACTCCAACCATTCATTTATCTTTTTGATAATATATATAGATACATTACATATGGAATTCAAAACAAATCATCTTCCCCAAAGTTCCAAAAATAGACATTTGTCACGGAAGGAGTAACATACAATAACTGAACTCCTATATTCTGGGGAACGTTATAAACCAAAACTGACATATTTGGGATTTTTGCCCTGAATGCCACTTGTCTATATCATTACAAAATTCTCTGAAACATACTTAATTTAGCTTGAAATCTATTTCAGATTAGCAATTTCTTCCTTTAAAGTGTCAAGCCAAGCATGTTGGTTTTCTCCAACACTTTCAACCACTTCAACTTTAACCTCTATCTTTCGTCGCTTGCTCCTTTTACCCTTGCCATCTTGCAGGTGATGTCTGTTTGGGTACCCATTGATAATTAAATCCTTCATGATAGGATTTAGTCTAATTCCTTCACCTGACCCCGACTCATCTGTAGGCTCTGTGTGAAATTTTGTTGCCAGTATTCGTCCAACAAGCTTTTCTTTCTTCTTTATCGACAATTTTGTCAGAATATTTGAATATCCCGATCTGTTGAAGGCCGCCAGATTTGTTGTCTCCATTTCCTCTGGTTTACCCTGAAGCGTGATCTTACCCCCCTTAGCTGTACACGAGTTAGGCGAATGATTCGAATTGCGGTTACCACGTTTTGTAATCAGGGATGATTTTAAGGATGGAAATTTATTTTAAAATGTAGAAACCTTGGCGAATATTACTAATCCTTCATATGTCAACTATAAATGTTTGGCAATGTTTTTGTAAAAATATTCAAATTTCTAAGTATTTTATATAGTTTTTATAAATTTTTGGCGATTTTTAAGGTAAAATAATTGTATCCTATAGAATTTGGGTGAATCATTTTTAAAATAGCGAATCTCGTTTTTGGAAAAAACATGGAAAATTAGCCCATGAGCGAAATTTAGCCCCTAAAATCATCCCTGTCTGTAATAAAACGTTAATCGACCAAAACAGAGTAATGTCACCCATGCTTTGAATGACAATCATCATTGAGTGCCAATCATGGGCTACTGACAAAAGTCCTTGCATGGATAACGACTTATCACGTTGGACCATTGATTCCAAATGATGAGCCTTCGAACCAGTTTTTTTGCGGCGCTCACCCGGTATCGCATGGACGAAAAGTACCCAAACAAGTGTCCTGAGGTGATTTGATTGGCCGTCAGATTTCCCTTTCCACATGCAGCCCTTGGATTTTACATATTCAATAATTTTTGACACGTGACATAAGGGTGTGGTTTAGCGATTTCGAGCTCACCCGCTTTCCCCCCCGATATGCATCTGGTGGCGCCACGTGCATTCAAAACGAAACCGTGGTATTCCTATCAACCCCCTTTCGAAAGATTAACCTCTGTGCTAGTTGTTGGCCTGATATGCTCCCTGACCATTGATATATGACACCCACGATTTGTGACCCGCTAGGTCCCATCCACTTCACACCTACGCTAGATTTATCCCCGTACGCTAGTCTATCGCTCCTCTATACTGATTTAGCCTCCTGTTAAGTCCAAAAACTTGGAGTCCCCAAAATTGTTACAGTGATAACATAGGCTCTAACTACGGATGCTATCCTCTTTGCGAGGTAGCAAAGAACAGTAGACCTTGTGCCTCATCCATTAGGGCTTCTCTTACAACAGATGTGTATAATACCTTGACCCGTCACCAATGTCCGTTGCAAACCGCAATCTATACATTGTCCTCACTTAGAGGCTGAACACTTTATTTGGAGACCTAAACTTGAAAATGCTTGATCTACAAGCTTATTTGTGCCTACCTACCCTAATTGTTGAAACGAACTGTCAGTCAAGTGAAATGAAAGTGCCAATGCAGCCAAGCCAACGCTTTATTCACTGCTTGTTTATTTAGCACATGCTTGTTCCAAAGCCTGTTCACTGATAACCCTTTCGAGAAGTTATATATGAGTTTGAATCTTAGAATTTCAAAAACATTGGGGCTGCTTATTTTTTCTAGCAAAATTGCAAATGGATCTTCCAACACATGCATAAGACCACAATCATGTTTCACTTCTTCCACTGTATTCTTGATTTCATGTGATTTACTCTGTTGATTTCCATCAAGAGGCTGAAAAATCTGCTAAGACTGCTGGAAGTAACAACCTTCTGAATCAGAAGACAGCATTGGTTGAAAAGAAACCATTGGTTTGAAACAATCCATATCTAACACTAACGTTGATTTGCCATTATCTTCATCTTTGAGCTTATAATCCATCCTAAGCCTTAAATTTTGATTGTTAGAATTTTCCATATAACATGCCACATGGTCATGAAAACCATGAAAAATCATTTATTCTTGATGACCAAAAATAGAAAGACAAGCCTCTTTCATAAGTGTTTGTTGTTATTGCTCCATTTCTTCTGTTCTGAGAACATTTTCAGATATGACAGCCAGATTATGTGTATCAAGACTATCATCTTGTTCATCAAACAATTCTGGTTTGGTTTTATTAACCTTCTGGAAATTTGCTTGAGGACTGTCATTTTGGCTTACAAATGAAGGAAGGAGAATAAGTTTATGTTCATAATATTCTTGCAAATGTGGAAAGATAACAACATGAACTATTTCACATTCCAGAGTTCTCATGGATGCTTTCTCAAAACCATGATTTTCAAGTGAATCAAATAAAACAATTGCCTCTTTATTATCTTTTTGTATTTCTGATTGAAAAGTGGCATACATTGTTTTGTTGCTTTCCTAAAACTCTATGTCATTTGTTTGTTCACTGCTTGAAGTTTCCATATATGCAGTTTTAGAATCCTCGTCTATGTCTAGGCCACTTAGAATTTGGACAACCACATCATTCATAGGGGACAAAAAACAACTTTGAGACACTTTGTCTTGCTGGAAATCTTGTTGTATATCTTCATTGAGTTCAAGAGAAGGAAAATGACCTTTAACAACAATTTATGGATCAGTTTCATCTTCATTTTCAAGATGGTAGTTGAGCACATGCTGCAAATATGAATTGAAATAACCTTCCATGTAATCAACCATATGATCATTAAATGCATGTGAAGGTTGTTGATCCTCCTCAGTGACAACAATTTGTTGATGTAAAGTAGTGCCATTGAAGTTTGACTTTCTTGCTTCCTCTGTTATCTCATGTTTTTCTTTCAACAATTCAAAGGAAGAAAAACATAATGGAAGATGATTTTCATTTGCAAGTCCACTGTATTCTGAATATTCAACATCATGTCTGGAGGATTTCTGATTTGAAACATTATAAACACTTTGCTTCATTGATTTGAAAGAAGAAAAACATAGTGGCAAGGTTCTTTCACCTGATTCAAAACCTTCTTCATTTTCTTCATTATTGCCATATGCACAATTCTCAATTTCTTTGGATTGTTGAACACACTCATTTTCAGGTTCCTCTTCGACCAATGGCTGCAATTTTGAACTGACAATACCTTCTACATAATAAGTGACAAGGTCATCAGACACATGAGAAGATTCCTGCAATTTCTTGTCGAGTTGTTCTAGTAAATTAGTGTGATTTGGCATCAACACACATTTCATTGCTTCGATGATGATCTTATAATTTTCTTTCAAAAATTTAAATGAATAGAAGCATAAAGGTAAAGAATTCCCTTCAACTAATTCAATACTTTCTTCTCTATAACTGTGATATGTAGGATGATTGTTCTCATTATACTGCTGAAAAAAGAACATTTTTTGATAGAGGAAATGCAGTTGATTGTTCTAGGAGGTCATCATCATAATCATCATCATATTCATCGTATATAGGCAAATCAACAACATCTGCAATATTGTCTAACAAGAAAAAACTTGGGACATCAACCTGTTCTTCGACAAATTGATTTGCAAACTCATCTTCTTGACTGTCTACAAATGAATATATGAAACGGTCAGCTCCATGCTTGTCATGGGGTGGATAAAAAACTACATAGGTACCTTCTCTTTCAATAAGTGGAAAATAATTATTGGCAAAATTCATTTACATTCAAAACTCCAAGAGGACCTATGATATCATCAATTTTATGCTCAAGATTCCAATGAAACGTTCTCTGTTCATATTCATTCTCATGTCTTGGAACACCCAACCCTTCACTTCGAATCTGTTCACATGGTAGGATATTGTGTTGAATCTCCTGAGCATCATTGAACATTCGCTGTAAGGTCTCAGGTCTTCTTTCCATCGGGAGGAAAGACAAATCTGGGGGAAGAGTAGTGGCATACTGGAGCATGGAAACAACTTCAATGGGTTGAATTTCTTTGGGAAGATCATAATAAATACTTGAAAACCTCCTACTGAATGTGGAAATGGTCTCATTGCTCTGCCTTTTCAAGGCATATAATTATGTAAGTTGTAGGTCTATAGATTTCTTCTTACCCCAAAACTTCGAAAAAACACTCTTCAATTCTTCCCATGAGCTAATCGTCTCTGGCTTCAAATGTTTAAGCCATTCTTTGGTATCTCCTTTCAAGGACTGAGAAAAATCCCTCATACAAACATCATAATGGTCAATCTCAAACAAATCTATAAAATGCTCAAACCCTTGGATGTGTTTTTCAGTTGCGATGGCACCAAGTTCTCCATCAAACACAGGTAGGTATTCATAGTGCTTTGGAGGAAAATCATGAAGGATGTGGGGTAATTTTAAGGGTTTGTATCTGTGTTGGGTCTTGGAGGGTGTTGGATCGAGTACATGAGGTGAAATATCATCCTTGGTTTCATGAGGCTTATCAACTTGGTTGTGGTTATCACATGGATCAGATGGGAGATTTTGATCAAAATCAGTGATAAACTGAGGGGATATATGTACAATTTTAAGAGGAGTATATACAATATCAAGATTATCATGATCATCATTTGCATGTAGTAGGTGAAGAAAAATTTGTTTGGCATGTTTAGAAAAGGACAAAAGGCAATTTACAACAAAAAATGTAATGTCTTGGAAAAAAACTCAATTTTAGGTACTTGTTTTCTCCCATGATGCCTTTTCATACCTCTGTCAAGGGATCTCATCTTTGCGCTGTGGATTTATCAATGGTGTTTGGAAGCTACATTTTGCATTGAGAGTGGAGTCGCCAGTGAAAATTTAAATTTATGGATTCTTCTACCAGTGGAATCACCTTCAAACCGATTTTTCGATGTGTGGAGTCGCCAGAGCAGGAATACAGTTAATATGTGCCTAAGTGTTTGCTGCTCTCAGACCTTAGAACTCAACCATGTCGTTCTTTCCTAGGGAAAATTTTTCAATTTCTTCCCCGGAAATGGCGTCACAATGTTAGCACTCTGTAAATCTGTATGGCTGGAAGACAGACAACATAGGTAACTATTTCAACCAACTTTAGGTTGGATTCTGACCTTTCCAACCAGAGAGGGATCTCTCGGACATACAACTATTTGGGACATTCAAAATATTTGGCAATGTGTGTACAGAGGTTAGATTCTGCCATGGTGTAAAATTTAAAGGTGGTAGGACAAAACAAAAGAACAGGGCCATTGGGCAATGGGGTCCATTCCTAAAAAAAATATGAAGAGTTATGAGCTATGTATTTCCAGAGGGAACAGAGAAAAAATAGGTATGATGTTCAACCAAATAAGTAATGTGAGGTGGTGGAGGAGAGGAGAGGAAAGACTACTATCAGCAAGAGGCGTTTAATATAGGGCAAATCTTTTGGTGAAGTATTAGAAGAAGAAACATGAGAACTGGCTACTGCAAGCAAAGCACTAATCACAAGTGAGGTCTGAAACAGTAAGCAAAATTACATAACCAGTATAATCAATATAAGAAGGAGCACCAACAAAGATGAATTCCTTCTATTACTTACATATTATTACTAGTAGAAAAACACATTTATGAATAATGAAATACAAAAAGACACATTGAACATCAAAACCGTGATGAATCTCGACTGTCTCAGGAAAAACCCTTTCTACTTATATTAAAATTTCATAAAAAACTACAAATTTCTCCTGCTACGAGGGCAGGTCCCTCTCCGATAAGTCCAACCCTTCATTTATCTTTTTGATAGTCTATATAGATACATTACATATGGAATTAAAAATGAATCGTCTTCCCCAAAGTTCCAAAAATAGACATTTTTCACAGAAGGAGTAATGTACAATAACTTAACTCCTATCTTCTAGGGGACGTTATAAACCAAAACTGACATATTTGGGATTTTTACCCTGAATGCCACTTTTTTGTATCATTACAAAATTCTCTGAAACATACTTAATTTAGCTTGAAATCTATTTTAGATTAGCAATTTCTTCCTTTAAAGTGTCAATCCAAGCAGGTTGGTTTTCTCCAACACTTTCAACCACTTCAGCTTTAACCTCTGTCTTTCATCGCTTGCTCCTTTTACCCTTGCCAGCTTGCAGGTGATGTCCATCTGCATACCCATTGGTAATTAAATCCTTCATGATAGGATTTAGTCTAATTCCTTCACCTGACCTCGACTCATCTGCAGGATCTATGTGAAATTTTGTTGCCATTATTCGTGCAACAAACTTTTATTTCTTCTTTATCGACAATTTTGTCAAATTATTTGAATATCCCGGTTCACTGAAGGTCGCCAGATCTGTCTTCTCCATTTCCTCTGGTTTGCCCCAAAGAACGATCTTACCCCCCTTAGTTGTACAAGAGCTAGACGAATGATTCGAATTGTGGTTACCTCGTTCTGTAATAAAACGTTAATCGACCAAAATAGAGTAATGTCACCCATACTTTGAATGGCAATCGTCATTGAGTGCCAATCATGGGCTAGTGACGAAAGTCCTTGCATGGATAATGACTTATCACGTTCGACCATTGATTCCAAATGATGAGACTTTGAATTAGTTTGTTGGCGGCACTCACCTGGTATTGCACAGACGAAAAGTACCCAAACAAGTGTCCTGAGGTGATTCGATTGGCCGTCAGCTTTCCCTTTCCACATGTGGCCCTTGGATTTGACATATTCAATAATATTTTAACACGTGACATCGGGGTGTGGTTTAGCGGTTTCGAGCTCACCCGCTTTTCCCCTCGATATGCATCTGGTGGCGCCACGTACCTTCGAGACGAAACTGTGGTATTCCTATCAGCCCGCTTTCGAAAGATTAACCTCCACGCTAGTTCTTAGCCTGATATGATCCCTGGTCATTGATCTATGACACCCACGATCTGTGACCCGCTGGGTCCCATCCACTTCACACCTCTGTTAGATTTAGCCATGTCCGCTAGTCTATCACTCCTCTATATTGATTTAGCCTCATTTTAAGTCTCGAAACTTGGAGTCCCAAAAATTGTTACAATGATAACAGGTTGTTGGCCTACTAAGTTGACATATTTTACACCATCAATTGGACTTCTTTTACCTTAGCCCTGCATCTGATTACCATGTTTATTATTATATCAACCCATATTTATGCTTGGCAAGCTTAGCAAAGTTTTTAATGTTGTTAATATTCATAATTTCCTTTGTTTTTAATGATTTAGAAAGGATTTGGACTAATCTTGTCGATGAAGGTTTTTGACATTTCAGTTCGTGTACCTTATGTTCAGTTCATGTACCCAACCTCCATGTTTATCATATATGAGCACCTTTAGGGTGAAAATGAAGACAAGGGTTTTGTTGGCAATACCTCCAATATGGTTTGGTGCTCACTAGTTCGCACCCAAGTCACACATATGGGCGTCCAACGCGTGGTCAAAGTTCATGGTCAAAATTGTGCAAGAATTAGCATCAATGACCTTCAGATGTGATTTTCGGGCAACCAAGGATGGATATTGAAATTTTGGAACATGGGTTCTTTGGAGAACATTCCCATTTAGTTAACTTACATGAGATTTTTGAAGATGATGAAGGATCTATGAGATATGGGTGTTTTTCCAATCTAGGTTTGCCCAAATTTGTAGTTGCAACCATCTTCTCAATATTCTAGACAATGGACGTGCCCAACCAGCAAAGCAACCAACTCAAGCCTATTCTTAGATATTTTTGTGGTAAATGGATCAAATGTAATTAGATATTGAGTTGTTCTTCAACCAAGATCCACTAAAAACACACAAAGACAATATTTTGTAAGTCTGTCCATGATTGACTGTCTATATTTGGAGGAATTGGTTCCAATTCGCTCGCTGCCTCTTTGTATAAAAATGTATGAGCATGGTAGAGGGGTGGAGGATCTAGATTAAACAATTGAACAAGGAATGGAGAATTATTGATTATTTGCATTGTACATTATTGAAGATCTTTCCTGCAATGAATTAATATCACATATGTTCCTGCAAGTGGAGCTTTGAGTATAACCTAGTACTGTAAATCTTTCCCACATCGTGTGTCAAGCTTGGTAGGCCCCCCATGCTGGCATACATAGTGTTGTTTTCATTCACTTTTAGTCAGCTAGATCAATTTTGCTTTCCATTGTTGGTTATGTTTTGCATTTGGAGTCTACTACATAAATTGATTATTTGTTGAATATTGAAGGACTAATCTGCTTGATAAGTGATCATATAAACCTTTGGGAAAGACTGTGGTTTGTGCCAAGAAAGCATTTGACTTACCCCTTGTCCAGTAATATAGTTATGTGGTGTAGTTTGATTTCATGGATTAGCTTGTTTATCATTGTGTGCTTCTTTCAAATATTTAAAGATCTTCCTGAGTACATCACTAAAGGACCACCACTAAAGACTCAAGAATTAGTTTGTTGCACACATAAAATCACATGAACATTGACAATAATGAAATATTGTGGTTCTGAGCCCAACAACATCTAAGTGATCTTGCAATCCAATGACAACTTGTAGTCCTATGGTGGCAGTTAGTTAATTTCATTTGGTTTGGATTTCCTAGTAATTGTCGACATCAATTTAGAATAAGATTTGATTATGCATTTCTTGTGCTTGCACCTCAAAGCTTATGAGCCCCCGGGTTGATAATTTGATGTCCGAAATTTATTGCATATAAATATCCTCAGATAGGTGACAAGGTTTGGTTGCATTTGTAGAAAGAGTGCCTTATAGGACCCCACTGGATGTTGCAACCACTTCGCTATGGACCTTACACAATCACCAAGGTTGTGGGAAACAATGCTTTTGAGTTAAGTATTTCCCCCCTTCCTTGGATTACACCCAATATTCAATGTGGACCTCCTTCAACCATATTTTCCACCACTACTGGACACATCGAAGGTGGCAGAGCAAATGAAACCTACAAAGCTCAACCCTAACTACATGGAACATGAAACCATTGATCGGATCATGGATACATAGGTTAAGGGAACCCACCAATAGAATATACAACTCTATCAGGTTGTCAAAGTAGGGTAGCTACTGCGCCAAGTTAAGCGACTCACTAAGCATCAAGTTCAACAAAAGTTTCCCCATTTGATGGGGTCACTCATTGCAATGGAGACCATTGTTTCCTAAGGGGGGAGGATTGATCTAGGTGGACATCGGTGGCCGCCCACCTATTCCACTGGCTCAACATAGAGTTACCATTTTGGCAGTTTCTTTATAGTTTTTTGTGTCCCAAACTTTCGAGGTCATGTTGAGGCCCTAAAGGACATTTTTTTGAAGTGGCAACCCCCAATAGATGCTTATTGGCATGTATTTTTCCATTCAGGATGTGTACTCCTCAACCATACCTTTTCGATGAGGTATCAAATGCCCAAAACAAAGATCGTATGCAAAAGTTATGCCTAGGGAAGTTGACGTATCAACTACCCCCATCGGGGCCCACAAACCTTTTGGTGTTTCATGTTCTGGGGTTAGGGTTTTCTCATTTATGCTTTATGTTAAAAAGGCCTTGGGAGCCTCATTGTAATCATCTTCTTGCAAATGTGTGTAGCCATCACATCTCTTCTCAGAGATAAGCTACCACCATTCTAGCGAGTTCATTTCACTTTGTATTTTCTTTTATAGTCTTTGCATATTTAAGTCTTTAATAGAAATTGAGTATCGATGTATCTATGTGTTTCTTTCTTATTTCTGTGTTTCATTTTGTTTCATCATAAATCTAGATCAATTGCTTATTAAAAGGTTGTCACCTCGAAGAGACATGTGAACATGAGTTTATCCTTCCATAAAAAGATTGTTGTATGGTGTTAACCTACCTTAAAGGTTTTGAATTTAATCAAGTATTAGAACTCTTGTGACATATTCTTAGACACATTGTTTGTTATCCATATTAAACATTAAGGATCATAATAGATCATTGGGAACAATTGTAAAGTTTCACCCTTTATCATTGCTCTTCCATACAATCACAATTGCCACATGGTGGTCTCCCAACATATGATGTAGGTCAAAGGTGGGCCATTTTAAACTTGGTCATATGGTCATCCACACATTGACCCGTTAATGTACAGCTATTGTATGCCTCATAAGT
>SNQJ01S0009885.1:137429-147451 GCA_010110895.2 Picea sitchensis | reverse complement strand
AAAAGAGTGGGAAAATAGAAAGGTGGAAGGCAGTTTTTGTAAGCGCGAATTGGTTTCAAAGAAGCCCCATTGTTGCAATACCATCATTTTCTACTAATTGTCAGCAAATGCATGGTTGAAGATTAGATTTTACTGCAACCTGTGTGTGTAAGTATGTTCTTGATACATTCTTCTATGACTGTAACATATTGACTTAACTACTAAACTTCATTTTCTACTAATTTCCAGCAAATGATTTGTTGAAGATTAGATTTTATTGGAACGTGTGGGTGTAACTGTGTTCTTGATACATTCTTCCATGTCTGCAACATGTCCCACAAACAAGGGGGTCTCATACACCAATTTGGTGTGCTGGCTTGGCCGTGACCTTAAAAATAGATTATTATTATTATTATTATTATTATTAACTCAAGTATTAAACTTTTTGCATTATGGGTTGTTAGCATTAAAACTTAATAATTGCATGTCTAGAAACAAGAATAACGATTTTGCTGCAAGATTGTACATTGGTATTGTTATGTTCTATCTGCATTACGAATAGAATTGAACGTTGGTTTGAAACTGTGTAATCCATTTTTTGTTTGCATAAAAGGCTGGTGGATTGACACAGTACATTGTCATATAATTGTTAGATGTTCCATCTTAGAAAAAATAACCTAAGTAAACACAATATCCAAGAAGTACGAGAACACCGAACCATGCCAATGAGAACAAGCGTTAAATCCAGAAAAGAAGCAACAACGAAGAGTCCAAGGAATTTTTTTTTTAATAGCAAATCCATTTAAGAAAATAAGAAAAACACCGAGTATTGTACATCTATCCTTAGAAATTGGACCCAGTTCTTTGAGCCAAAACATTGAACGTTTCTACGACAAACACAGGCACGGGATCCGCAGTATGCAAGATCCTCGTAGTTTTCTCCTTGATGAATCATCCTGTGGTGAAATTGATAGTTTTCAGAAGGTTCTCGTGAGGAAGAAGACGAAAAACGTCGCAAGTCAAATGGAATAGCCCTTAGTTGAAACTGCCTCTGCACAGTCGAAAAAAATTCAGGAGCACAGGTTGCACGTGAAATTTCAGAGGCCCAAATTAGTCCATTCTGGGTGGAAGGAGATGACTAGTAGAAAAGTGCCTTGCAGCAGTGAGAGTTTTGGACCTGATTCCCAAAGATGTTAATTGTATATCCAGAGAACATGACACTAGTCTCGCAAGTGAATAATTTTTTGGCTTGAAATATATCTCTGGGAGCATCAACAGATCATTAGTTTACAGTGAAACTTTCCCCCCCAGAAAGGGCTAATTTGGAACTCTAGAATTCCTATTTTTGCGCTGCAAAGCGGTTATTGCGTTTACCATCAGTTTCTTTTCTGAAACTCCTTTTTGTGTTGTCAGGATCGCCATCACCAAGTTGGGAAGTTCTGTCCATTATGGTTGATTTCAATTTGGGCGCAGGAGTGGGAAGAGTCTTTGCATTGCCATCATCCATTTATGTATCATCGCCCATCAAATCATCTTCTTCTAGCTCGGAATTCATGACATCAACCTCTGCATCAGCGATGAATGCAACTGGGCAGGTTCTCTGAGCAGGTAGGGTTGCCTTGGAATTCTTTGGCTTCAAATATATTTCTCAGTGTACCAAGGGACCATCTCCTTTTTTGCTCTTAGGCAGAGGGAGATGAGTAGTAAGAATATGCCTTGGAATAGTGGAACCTCTTGCCATTATGCCCCAATGTGTTTACTGTATCTGGACAGAACTGTCGCC
Organism: Picea sitchensis; assembly: GCA_010110895.2. Classification (NCBI taxonomy): domain Eukaryota; kingdom Viridiplantae; phylum Streptophyta; class Pinopsida; order Pinales; family Pinaceae; genus Picea; species Picea sitchensis. Next base: position 145,689 of record SNQJ01S0009885.1, on the reverse strand, counting down.
ACAACTTAACAAGAATTTTTGTTTGCTTGAGATGGCGTTTGAAATGAAAATCGGGGTGGGATAATATAACCCTCCACAAATTATGGTTTAATGCGTATCAATGGAATATCTCCTCGAGCCTTTCGTTGATCAATGATAATCTCCAGCGTTCATGCGGAATGAGTTGTCACCATCACAACTCACTAATTGCATAATTAGAAAAAAGTGCGAAGGTGGCGGTGACGACGAAGAGAGATTAAGAATTAGAAATTTCTTAAAAGTGCCAACCCGCCGGTGCACAAAAAATAGATTGCATCGTGTTTGAAATGAATACTTGGAAAGGATAACATACTTGTGCGCAAATCTTAGTTTAATTCGTAGTAATGACAAATCTTCTCCAGACTTCTGGACATTAATGACAATCTTAACGGTTCCTGCAGGATGAACTACTAGGATTAAAGCTTAATTATTGCATATTTGGAAACAAGTACGAAGGCAACGGTGATGGCGAATTGCGGCGAGGCACAGGCCAACCCACGAAACCGATTCCAAGAAATACCTAAGTATGGAAAGCGGTCAGGTGGGTTACAAAAGAAGAAGGGCAGAAGATATACCCAGGAGACGTGAAGGATCGATGGTCATATTGCATCTTAGTGACAGATATCGACCGTCAATTTGTATGTCACAGAATTTCGGCTACTGTTTGTGCATAGGGGAACAACAGAAGCACAATGGTGAGAGGGCAATTTGTATATTGCTGAACCTGGGGTTCTGTATATAAAAGCATGAGACATTTGGAAAAAGGACCAAGTAAACAGAAAGTGAAAGCATACGAGATGAAGAGTGGTTTGTTTGCAAATTTGTAAATCGCGGAAGTCTGGGTGCTAGTTGCAAGGGGCAGAACAATGGAAACGCAATGTTAAACCCGCCTATGCAGGAACCTGCATTTCAAAAAGGAAAAGCAGAGAGAAAAGATAAACTAGAAATTTTCAGAAAAAATGAGTAATACACACTAAATACGTACTATAAAGTATGAACATGAGATGTTATAGAGCATGTACGAATTCTGCATTCCATACTTAGCCACTTTTTGGATCGTGGGTTCTTGGACTGGCAGGCTCTAAATTGGGCATCCATTGTTCCGTGGCCTACAAATAGCATTCAAAATTTCGCGATATACAAAGTGTCCAATGGACCTGCGGGGTGGGTTGCTCTAAATTGCACTCCTTTTGTTTCGTTTCATACAAACAGTACTCGGAGTTCCGCAGTATACAATTTGACAGACGGACTTTAGGGCTGGCGGCCTCGAGCATGCGATTGTCTACGGATGTTAATCCCTATTAACTATTGGACATTATCTAAAGACATTCTTTTGGATACTAAATTATTAATATTTAATATTAATATTGTACAATTTAATTAGACAAGGAGGTTTGTACAATATGAAACAAGGAGGTAGTCGGTCGGTCGGGCTGGTGATATAAAAGTAAGTGAAATCTGAATACGTGAATCCGCCGACTTCCTTACTAAGAATTTTTTCGAAAAAAAAGGAGCAATACATAAAATCTATATTTAGAAAGAACGGATATGAGATTTTATAGAGCATGTACTGTTCTCGCATTCCATACTTAAGCTAATATTTGGATCGCGGGTACTTGGGTTGGTGGGCTCAAAACTGGGCCTCTATTGTTCCATTAGCTACAAATAGCACCCAAGAGTTCCATAATATACAAATTGATAGGCGGACTTGTGGGCTGGTTCGCTCAACATTGCATTTCTATTGTTCCGTGTCGTTCAAACAACACTCGGACTTCCGCCATATACAAATTCACAGATGGAATCCAGGGCTGGCGGGCCCAACCTTGCGATTGTTTATGGATGTTGATCCCTATGAACTATGTAACACTACCAAAAAACATTATTTTCAAAACTAAAGTATTAATATTAAATATTGATATTGTACAATTTAATTACATTAAATTATAAAAGGATGTGAAATATCTTATTTCAAAGAAAAACCCACGTATTCGGAAACTTGCGTTCCAAAAATTTTGTATAATATGAAACGGGCAAGAGGTCGGTCGGGCTGCTGATATAAAAATGGGTGGAAATCTGAACACACGTATCTGTCAAGTTCCGCACCTACAAAATTTCGCAAGAAACGAGTTATACATACCAACTATGTACTTTTATAAAGTATGGGCATGAGATTTTATAGAGCATGTATGCAGCCCTCATTCCATACTTGGTCACTTTTTGGATCGCGGGTTCTCGGGCTGGTAGGCTCAAAATTGGGCCTTTGTTGTTCCATGCCCTACAAATATCACCTAGAGTTCCGCGATATACAAATTGAGGGTTCTCGGTCTGCCGGGCTCAAAGTTGGGCGTCTATGGCTCTGTATCCTACAAATAACATCCAGAGTCCCGCGATATACAAATTGACAGCCGAAGCTGCGGACTGGGTCCTTCAACATTGCAGTTCTATTGTTTCATGTCTTCTAAACAACATTCATAGGAAACAAGTAATACATAGTAAAGATGTACTTCTGAAAACTATGGACATGAGATTTTATAGAGCATGCACGGATCCCTAATTCCATACTTAGCCACTATTTGGATGGCGGATTCTCGGGCTGACGGGTTCAAAATTAGGCCTCTATTGTTTCGTACCCTACAAATAGCATCCACATTTCCGCAATATACAAATTCACAAGAGGAGTTGCCAGCTATTTGAATTTTAAGGTCCTCGTGTTCATGTCATAGCACAATTGGACTTGGGCCAGTTTATATTCGTTTATTACAATATCAAATGGAGAAGCGGCCAGTCAGGCTGGTGATATAAAAGTAAGTGAAATATGAATTCATGAATCTGCCAACTTCCGCACCTAGAAGTTTTCCGAAAAATGAGTAATACATACTAAGTATGTACTCTTATAAACTATGGACATGAAATTTTTATAGAGCATGTACGGATCCGACATTCCATACCTAGCCACTTTTTGGCCTGCGGGTTCCCAGGCTGGCGGGCTGGAAATTGGGCCTCTATTGTTTCGCGCTCTACAAAAATCACCCATAATTCCGTGATATACAAATTGACAAGCGGACCTGCGGGCTAGCTAGCTCAACATTGCACTTCCATTGTTCTGTGTCCTCCAAATAGCACTCGGAGTTCCGTGATATACAAATTGACAGATGGACTTGAGGACTGGCAGGTTCAAGTTTGTCATTGTTTACGGATGGTAATCCCTATCAACTATCTAACATATCTAAAAACATTATTTTCAATACTAAATTATTAATATTAAATATTGATATTGCAAAATTTAATTAGACAAGAAAGTTTGTACAATTTGGTCTGGCGGGTGATATAAAAGTTTTTCGACAAACAATACATAGTAAACATGTACTTTTATAAATTATGGACATGAGATTTTATACAACATATGTGGATCCCTCATTCCATACTTAGGCACTTTTTGGATCGCGGGTTCTCGGCCTGGCGGGCTCAAAATTGAGCCTCTATTGTTCTGTGTCCTACAAATAGCACCCAGACTTCCACGATATACAAATTGACAAGCGGACTTGCGGGCTGGTTGGCTCAACATTCAACTTCTGTTGTCCCATGTCCTCCAAACAACACTCGGAGTTTCGAGACATACAAATCGACAAGACCCCACGATTGTGGGATTCAAGATTGCAATTGTTTATGGATGGTCATCCTATCTAACTTTATCTAAAAACATTATTTTCAAATACTAAATTATTAATATCAAATATTGATATTGTACAANAATACTAAATTATTAATATTAAATATTGATATTGCAAAATTTAATTAGACAAGAAAGTTTGTACAATTTGGTCTGGCGGGTGATATAAAAGTTTTTCGACAAACAATACATAGTAAACATGTACTTTTATAAATTATGGACATGAGATTTTATACAACATATGTGGATCCCTCATTCCATACTTAGGCACTTTTTGGATCGCGGGTTCTCGGCCTGGCGGGCTCAAAATTGAGCCTCTATTGTTCTGTGTCCTACAAATAGCACCCAGACTTCCACGATATACAAATTGACAAGCGGACTTGCGGGCTGGTTGGCTCAACATTCAACTTCTGTTGTCCCATGTCCTCCAAACAACACTCGGAGTTTCGAGACATACAAATCGACAAGACCCCACGATTGTGGGATTCAAGATTGCAATTGTTTATGGATGGTCATCCTATCTAACTTTATCTAAAAACATTATTTTCAAATACTAAATTATTAATATCAAATATTGATATTGTACAATTGAATTACATTAAATTATTAAAGGATGTTAAATCGCTTATTTTTAAAAAAATGAAAGAAAGATTTTTTTTTTTTTTTAAATTCTATCACTGCAAGCATAACAAGGACCAATTTGAATTTTAAGGGCCTCTTGTTCATATGATAGCACAATTGCACTCCGCACAGTATATATTCGTTCATTTCAAATTATTCTAGGACATTAATTTTACCGAGTTCATCGATTAAACAAAAATGCCAAAACAATGACCAATTTGAATTTTAAGGGCCTCTTCTTGATATGATAGCACAATTGCACTTCACACAGTATATATTCTTGATTTCAAATAATTCCAGGACAATAATTTTACCAAGTTCATTGATCAATGTAATCTCCTAAAACAAGCCACATACTACATTTGCATCACAACGCCATAGAAATTTTCAGGCAGATCTACGGGCCAGCTGGTTAAAAAGTTCAATTATATTGTTCTGTGTCCTCCAAACAACAGTTGGAGTTTCGCGGTATACAAATTGAAAGATGAAGCACACAACCAAGAACCAACCAAACTTCAAACAGGCCACAAGCAAGTTCCCAGAAGGTTCCATAGAGCAGGACCCATCGACCTTTGCACCAAACAATTTGATATACAAAGAAAAGATGTCGCCGCATTCGTTTTCTCTTGCATCTGGTATATGTTCCTAGTAGAAAATAACCAGGGCCATAGGATATATGGGGCTTGCTTCCATGCTTCCCATTTTTTGGACCGAACAATCTTATGCGCATGCAATCCCAACTAGCCAAGTCCGACGAACATTCATCTGGATGTTCAAGAAATATTGCAGAGACACATGAGGTATTTTTTCCCCTTCTTAGATATATATATATATATATATTTTCCCCTTCTTCAACCGATATGCAAAATTGAATTGTCTTCATTTAAGGTGAATTTGTTATGTATCCGAAGCTCCCACAACATGTAGACACTGCTTGCCTTTTTCTGTAGATACGTTTCATACGACAACTCTGCCAACTTAGGAAACACATTTTGTAATAGAGGCTGCCTAATCGTACAATGCACGGTTGTGTTTCCCATGGTTTGGATGACACCATTGACGCAATGCTCATATATATATGGACATTTTTCACCGCATCACAGACAATCAATCGTATCATCACTTATCAAAGCGGAGGCAGAAGCAAGAGAGTTGCATTTTGCACATATAGGTTCAAAGGGGGTCGAGTACACATTGGCTGCAACTAANTAAAAAAATAAAAAATAAATAAACAGTCCGCAGAAATTCGTTGAAGGCTATTTCTATAAGCAAAGTGAGGAAGATTTTGTGGATGTATACGCACAACAGTTGTAGAGCAAGCTAGTTTCTTCAGATCCTCTACTATATCTGCTCGCAACTTTGTTACAAACGTTGCCTGGGTTGTCCAAAAGATCCTTTCTCCAAAGTCCCTTTTCTTTTGTTATATTTTTGAACAACATAAGTGGAATTTGCCCTTTATGCAACTGTTGTTCGATTGACGAAAACAAATTTGAATACGTATCGAACAATTGTAGCTGCAACATGGAACAGTGCAATATTTGTGTAACTTACCTGAGATACATGCACATGCGAAAGTAAAGGACAAAATTGAATATTAAAAGTGGTACCATTACCTTGTCGATGTCCGACTCTCCATCATTTATATGGAGAATGTGTTGTGAGCCAAGTTTTCTCGCCAATGTGACAACTGCGGCAATCGTTCCGATTGGGTAAATATCAGTGCTCTATGCAAGTTGGTTGATAGTCGAGTCTGGGACGAAACAATATTCTGAACAAACAACGATTTTTTTTTCCACAATGCTTGTTTCGTTGAGCGAAATAATTCGATCGCAATCACCACAGTCATATACTGTTTTGGGCAATATATTAAAATTTGTAATGGATATCCCATTACCCGACAATATATTTTTTGCATGTTTATGGACAAGTTGTGGAGGAATAGTCAGTGTCACTGTCATCATGGCCTCCTTGTTTGTCATGTCAGCATGCATAATGGATCTACTTTTGTTTGCCTTGTCCAAGTAGGTGCTATAGACGACCATTATGTTCCTAACGAGCACTTGTCCAGTTCGACGGCTGTTCAAGCCCTCTATTGATAGTACTTTGGATGTTACAACTCTAGACCTGGTGACAATTTTTTAACAGGAAAACTAAAGTGAATGATAGTGTACATTTATTTATTTTCTCTGTATTCTTCTTTTACTGGCATAAATCTACAAGTAGACACATAGCTTTGATGAACTATGGAGCCAGAGTTTTGCAACCACACTTCTTAGTCTGTGGAACATGCAACATGTTTGGCGTCTCGCTTGTACTTGTTGATACTTCTTGCGAGCTGCAAACCATGTATTGCAGATGGCATCAACATATCCACCATGCCATAGATGAATATATACCCGAGGATATTTGTTTAGTAAACATAGTAAGAGCAGAGCGTATGCATCTTTACCTTTGGCCTTGTCGGTTTGTTGATGTCTGGGATGACTGACTGCTCATGCCCATGTCACTAGTCCAACTTTTTCTGATGTAAGCATGTGCAGATGAACATCAGGACTAAACAAGCATATGCATTGTATACTGTCCATCACAAGGACCAAATAACCGTAAAATTGTATGCATTTGATTTTTTTAACTGGACAAATGTTTGATAGTAAATAGGGCATGAGGGCAGGGCACCATGGCCAATCTGTATATCACGGACCCCTAGAAGCCAGGGGAGCAATCTTCAACTTGCCAGCCCGACACCTGCAATCGAGAAAGTAGGTAACTATGGAATCAAGTAGAAACGCGACCACATATGTGAAACCGTTAGTCCGCCAACAGGCGCACCAAGATATTTTCGGAAGGCACACTAAGCAGATGAATTAGAAAACAAAAGGGATAATAGAAAATGGAAAAAAGTAGAAATAGGGAGGGCAGAAAGGCCCATTGCTGCCAAGCCATCGTTTTCAAGTCTAATATTATATGCTCCCACCTGGTTTGTATATTTAATTTACCAACACACTTGGTATACATTTTAGAAGATTGTATCATAGAATCCTCTGTTGTTGCACAAAACAATTCATCTCCTTGTCCAAGCAACCTATTCTTTCTAAGGCAACAACGTCGAATATGCAATGGACGTGAAGGCAAGTTAGTATGAAGACAGACATCTAAAAGAAAGAGAAAGAGGTCTATTTACCCACCAAAGATTCCATTGCCATCTCCAGCTATTCTGTTTGTTTAAATGTACCAATGCAACAAAAAGACAACGGACATGAAGCAGGTTAGTATGCAGGAAGGCATGTAATGAAGATAACTGATCCAGATTATTTTCGGCACGAAATGAGAGCGGAGATATAATAAAGAAATGTACAAAGATATTGCAGATATTCAATAATATAACATAAATGTATCAGAGACACAACCATAAACACAGATATATAGTAATACACGATTTCTATTAATAAGAGAAATGTATAAAGACTGTAAAAATACAGAGTGAAAGACTCGCTAGAATGGTGGCAGCTTATCTCTGAGAAGAGATGTGACGGCTACTCGCATTCGCAAGAAGATCATTACAATTAGGCTATGAAGGCCCTTTTACAATAAACGGGAATGCCAAAAGTCCTAGGCATCCAAAAACCTAACCCTAGGAGATGAAGCGCCAAAAGTCATGTGGGCCCCTTTTGGGTAAGTGAGTACATCAACTTCCTGGGGTCGTAACTTTTGCATACGATCTCCGTTTTAGGCGTATGATAACTCGTTGGAAAGGTATCGTCGAGGAGATTCATTTTGGGGGATCAATTATGCCTTAGGCTATCATTGAGAACCTCGATCTCAAAAAACCTTCATTTGGACCCTCAAATTGGCCCCGGAAGTTAAAACCTGCTAAAAATAGTAAATTGCCAAAATTGCCAGAAACATGTTTTGGGCCAGTTGGAGAAGGTGGGTGGCCACCGATATCCACCT
>SNQJ01S0009885.1:119441-137419 GCA_010110895.2 Picea sitchensis | reverse complement strand
CATGTTGGCCCCTTTTGGGTAAGTGAGTACATCAACTTCCCGGGGTCGTAACTTTTGCATACGATCTTCGTTTTAGGCGTGTGATAGCTCGTTGGAAAGGTATCATCGAGGAGATTCATTTTGGGGGATCAATTATGCTTTGGGCTATCATTGAGAACCTCGATCTCTAAAAACCTTCATTTGGACCCTCAAATTGGCCCCAGAAGTTAAAACCTGCTAAAAATAGTAAATTACCAAAATTGCCAGAAACATGTTTTGGGCCAGTTGGAGAAGGTGGGTGGCCACCGATATCCACCTGGATCAATAACTTACCATGTAGGAAGGCAAGCAACATGTACATATAATAAACTAGGTGAATACATATACAGACCATAAATGAAATACAAAACAACGCAATATGAAATAACATTACAAACATGCACCTTTCTATATCCTCTTCAATCGATGCAGTCGAGACTCCCTCGTTTTCTCCAGCTATTCTGCTTGTTTGAATGTGGGAACACACAAAATATAATGAACATGAATGGAAGCTGGTAAATATGTACATTGAGTAAAACAAACTTAACGAACAATCTAGAAGATAGGTAGAAACATGAACCTTTGCGCTTCTCCATCCATGGTTGTAAACGTGTAATTTTTTTTTCCTGCCTAAAAGATATTACAAGCCACAAAATATCACGCAATTGAATGGCCGTAGTTAAACGATTTCTGGTTTTCCGTGGAAAATTATTCAAATATGCTTCCACCGATGGAAATATACGTTCTTTATCCTCTACATAGACTGTTGTGCCCACGATACAAGTTTTTGGTTTTCCGTGGCAAACTACCTAGACATGCTTCCAGACATCCAAATATAATATTGCAGAATCTTTGTTGTACATATCATACCTCAAGCACAACACAAATTGTATCGTGTGCACACCAGTCTGTGTAGAGGAGAAAGAACATATAATGTCATATCGACAGATCTGACTATACATGGTCTATAAACGTAGCCTGCATATGCTTTATTCTAACAAAAAAACATCAGATATTGCAATTTCACATGTAATCCTTGAACAATTTTTCATGCAACTATTTTCTTTCATGGCAGCACTGAAGCACCAACAAAATCTCACAGATTAACAGATATCGACCTTGGCAGACAGGGCAAATAACAGAACTGCATGTCGACTCCTGGGTGCAGGGGCTGAACACTGTAAAGCGCCCCCAAAAACAATAATAATCCAAAAAAAGAAAAAAAAAGAAAAAAGCTCCAACCACCACCACTGGACCCCAACCCTGCAAGGCCGAATCAAACAAAAGAAAACAACAAGCACCAAACAACGAGAAAGCACAAACAGGTCGAACTGCACCCCAGGGCCCCAAAGCGTAAACCCGAGCCAAACAAACAGAACCAACAACCCACGAAACAACGAACCAGCAAGAACCACCGAGCCAAACAAACAGAACCAACAACCCACGAAACAACGAACCAGCAAGAACCACCGAGCCAACAAACAACATATGTATTTCCAATGATTACGAAACTGCAGCCCAAGCACAGAAGGAACCGAAAGCATACGAGGACCATGCCACTACAAATAAGCAAACATTCTTACTTGCAGACTACAAACACTGAACAACAAACAAGGAATAGAAAATGAAACTATAGCATTGAAAATTACTCCGAAATGTTGAAATGCAGAAGCACAGGTCGACTCGTGAACGAAACAACAATAAGCAGCAACCGAGAAACCAATGAGGAAGAAGCACTCACTAAACCAGTAAACAATGTATGTAGCTTCAACGATAACGAAATTGCATTGCAAAGGTAGAAGAAGGATGAAACATACAATGGTTGTTGAACTAGTGGTGGACAAACAAGATTGTGCAAATTCACTGTAACTATATGGAAAATTTTGAGGAAAAATGTACTTCGAGAAGCGTATTTACATAAACATTTAAGGTTGTCTAAGGACCTCGCGGTATGCAAACATTTAAGCTGCTAGGCCTGTTGGAGGATGTCGCCTCATGTAAACATTTAAGCTGTCAGGCCTATTGAGACATCTCAAAAAAAATGTCCATACATTTCAACAAAAATACATTCGGTAAGGACGTTATAAACTTTGGAATTCTCAATCACTATAAAGCTTGGATATCAAAACATTTCAATATGCTTAGTACATATCAAAACTTTGGAATATATTCAGCTAACAGAAAATGCTAATACAAACATTTGAACTAATGCTAGCATTAATCCAAGTCCAACCAATATACACGAAAAATATATGATTCAAAAAGACTGTATACGAAAAAAAGTTTGGATATGTTGCCATATAAAACATTGGGAATAGCGAAGCCGACAATAACACCTCCAATCTCTTATCCAATCAGATCAGTAAATATATGGTACTTTTTATTATATAAAAATATATGCTTTTAATTCCCTAGCTCCAACAATAAGTATTATGCAAATATTTCTGGTCAAAGGACAAACTTATATGTAGTCAATGACTTATCGGCTGCTATAATTCCTCTATATCTACGACATAGACTAATAATGCATTTTAATCTTGAATATAACAAATAAAAAAAAAAATGATGCATTTTAACCTTGAATATAACAAGCACAACAAGAATAATAAAAAAATAACATACATTTATTTTAACCTTCAATATAACTAACCAAAAAATAAAAAAATAAATAGACTTAATAAAAAAAAGGTATAAATTCATTTTAACTTTCAATATAAAGATTACCAAAAAATATAAAAATAAAAAATAAACAAAAATTATTTTTTTTAAATTTTGATATAAAAATCACGAAAAAAATAAAAATAAAAAATAAAAAAGATTTTTTTTTAGGTTGAAAAGATGAAAAGAATAATAAATAAAAAAATAGACTTCATATTTTTTTTGAGGTTGAAAAGATACTTATTTTATTATAAATTTTATATTTTATATTATAAAGTTCTATATTATTATGATGGTTTTTTTGGGTTTTACTTATTTTAGAGTATTTTGGAATAACCATTCTTTCCAATAAACCCCTTTAAAACTTCTTAGCTTAGCAAGTGTCACTACACCAAACTTGGTTTTGTGTGGAATCATTCTGGAGAACATTTCAAAATCTTCTATGAATCAAACATCTTCCAAACATACTTGAAATTTCAACTACCTAAATCAATTGTGGTTCATGTGTGGAGATTCTTAAAAATGTTAAATAACATACTAAAGTTCAAAATATAGTCCAAAGATGAAACAAAGAAGCATCGAACTAACCATGTTCAAAATATAGCCGGAAGCTTAAACAAAAAAGCACCGAGCTAACCATATGTGCAAATGAACTTCATTATTATTATAATATCAATACTCATTTTTAGTCCAACCCAAAGTGAACACCCCATAGCCACTAAAAGGCATTTAAGACAATTGTACATTTGAAATGTTATTTATCTATCCCACTTCTTATTCAATGCAAAAAAAAGACTATGGAAAACCAACATGCATAATATATTACCATCATCAATTTCCAACTCAATTTCAATGTTATTTTAAGCTATACAACTCACTTCAAATCATAACCACAAGAAAATATGGTCATTTTTATTTTATTTTATTTTTTAAGTAAAAAAGGGGAGGATCCTGTTTATATTACGATTTCATGGTTACAGAGTCTGGTAGTGCCACCAATTGTCCCGCCTATTAAGAGGAAACCGAGACAGTTGGCCTTATGATGCCACCTGTCTTCAAACAAACAAAATTTTGCCAGGCTATCGTCTTGCCCGGAGGAAACCAGGACGCTCAGCCATAATGGATTCAGTCCAGTCTCTAACTTACTAACTGCTAAGATAGCTATAGTCTACTGCTAAGAGAAAATTGCAAATTAGAAACATTCACATGACCTTTTAACCAGACGACTCGCCATCATCATCCTTCTTTCGCCATCCTGCTGGAATCGCATAGGCTTGCGCGCACGTAGGGCACTGTAGTCGTGGGGATGCTCTGGAGTGTGCTGCATACATCATGTTGAGGCGATGACCGATTTGAATGGCTTTGAAGATTTGGTCATCCACCATACTGCGAGTTTCGAAGAGTAGCTCGAGATAGCCCGAATTGTTGTGTGGAGGCTGGTTCTCCCATTCCTCCTAAACAATGGAGAGGGGATTTGGCCCTTGAGCATGGGTTGCCTCCTTTTCTGCATTGGCTCTGCTAAGCTGGCCTATTGGTTGACTATTCTGCCAAGTTGCTGTCTCTGGGGGTGGTCCGCTTGTTGGGTTAGCCTTCTTGTCACCGCTACCCGACAATTCTTCCTGAACGTAGCAGATTGTGAAGTTAGCTGCCTGTTCTTCTTCCCTGTGTCTGTGAGAGATTCCGGGAGCTGGAAGCTTGGTCTCGTTTCCAAATACCGTGGGGGGATTCCAATTGTCCGGGACGGTGAAAATGAGGTGTTTTGGACAATTCTGGATGGGTTCATCCGGAGCAGTCTCCTCCACGTATGCCATGGGTGGCATTCTATGTCTCCCATGTTTCCTGGTTGCTCGAGCAGATGCTAGAGCCAACCCTCGCTCAAATTTCTTCTGCCGCTTCCTGCGAGAGTCATAGGCATACCACGCCGCGCCTCTGCGAGGCCGTCCTCGTTCTCTTGGCATGTGGAGGAGTTGAGCTATGGCCAAGATATTGACAGAGAGATTATCCCTGCTCCAGCCCTCCACAAATTGAATTTGCAAATGCATCGCATAACCATCCAGGCGGCTGATAAGGGTGAGGTTGATTGTGACAGTGCCGATAATTAAGGCTGAGTGCTTAATGCTCTGGTGCGCCGTTCCCTTCGCGCTCTTGAGGGGACTCGTCAGCTGGTTATGACTGCGCGGGCGCCCTCCCATCTTTAATGGTGAGAGTATGGGAAGCGGTGGCCATTATTTATGGCGCTGCCCGACTCGTTGCCACTTGGCCTGCCTGCTCGACGTGGCACCCCATCTGGGGACAAGAAAATATGGTCATTGACATAAAGTTGAAAACAAATTCCAATATTCAAGCACTAAAAACTTTATATTTTCAATGTACTTAAAATTATAGCAAAACTCAACACTACTGTCTAATAAAAATTATAAAAGTTTAATTCAAAGAAATTGACAAAATATACATGTTAAATTGTGTTATATATGTTAAATTATGTTAATCAATTTCAAAATAATGAACCAACTTCAAATATAATCATTTTGATTTCAATGTCTTTATAATTTTTTCAGTTAACAACATTAATATGAAAAAGTTCAAAATATAATAATTATAGTTACAACATATTTATAATCCCACTTAACAATATTAATATGAAACCTCCCTAAAATGACTTCGGCATTTCCATGCACCCGCTTAAAAGTATGCTAGTAATAATTACGCTAAAGGCATCTTAGGAACAGGTTTTGCAAAACTACTCTTTTCCTCCATCTGTCCAATACTTACTCCTACATCAACTATTATCACTGGATATTAATACCAATAACCACCTCATATCTACATATCCTTATCTCCTTCACAGTTCCCATTAATGCAAACTGACATAGTATGAACATGGCACATCAATCCCGCAGTGCAGCTAGCGAAGAAACTCGCCTCCCGTCAGTTGGAGAGGTACACGTTTGTGGGAGTGGATTCGTTGTCCATTTGATTTCAACTTTTCTTCGTGAATGAACTCACAACTTGGTCTTACCTAAGATCACATCAATGTGGGGCCTACCCACGTGTTTAACCACCATTATTTACATTCTTTTTTAAATATAAATTTCACTTTTGTTTGCTTGGAATAAGTGATTTTTTTTTAAACGTGCATTAGAAAACATTAGTTAATGGTATTGATATTGATATAATATTGATTAAAATAAATAAAAATAAGTTCAAGATGAAAAAATATAGATTTTACTAATATTAAAGGGAAGCATCTCCTTCCTAGCAATGCTGTCTGAATTCATCAATCGTATTCTGGGCAACGTTGAAAATAGTTAGAAAAAGTGTAATACTTAATAAGCAAGATTTTGAAAATAGTTAGAAAAAGTGTAATACTTAATAAGCAAGATTTTTAATGAATAAAAAGTTGTAAAAAAAATGTGTAAAAAATGAAATAAGTTCTTTAAACAATTATCTCAAAAATATATTTTTAAATAAATTTTTTAAATAATTATTTTTGAAAATAATAACATAAATTGTATTTTAAACAAAATTTTTCAATTTTTTTTTTTTAAGAATATCGATTATTTTAAATTTCTTACATTGAATTCCTTTCAAAAAGTATTTTAGCTATCATTAAATATTAATTATATCAATTGAGTTTAGCTTAAATGGTAAGCTTAGAAGGAATGATTCTTTTTTTTTTTTAAGTAAAAAAGGAGGATCCTGTTATATTAGAGTTGCATGTTTACAGAGTCTTGTTGTAATGCCAGCTGTCCCGCCTACAAAAAGGAAACCGAGACAGTTGGTCGTACCATGTCACTTGTTTTCAAACAGAAAAAAGATTACTAGGCTGTCGTCCTGTCCGGAGGAAACCAAGACGCATGGCCACATTAGATTCAGTCCATTCTTTAACTTCCTACAGATAGCATTGCTATAGTCTAACTGAACTAGAGCTCTGGTTTGAAACAAAAGAAAATTTCTAACTATGAACATTCACAAGACCTTTTAACCAGTAGTCTCGTCAGCGTCATCCTTCTTTCGCCATCCGGCTGGAATCGCGTAGGCTTGCACACACGTAGGGCACTGTCGGCCTAGGGATGTACTGGAGTGAGCTGCGTACACCATGTCAAGGCGATGGCTAATTTGAATGGCCTTGAAGATTTGGTCATCCACCATGCTTTGCGTTTCGAAGAGTAGTTCTAGGTAGCTCGGGTTGATGAATGGAGGCTAGTCCTACCCTTCCTTCTGAACAAATGAGAGGAGAGTTGGCCTCTGTGCATAAGTTTCCTCTGTGCCTTCATTTGCTCTGCTAACTTGGCATGTTGGCTGCCTGTCCTACTGTGTCGCTTCCTCTGGAGGTGCTCCACTTGTTGGGTTAGCCTTCTCGTCTGCGTTGTCCGAAAACTCGTCCTTAACGTAGCAAATTGTGAAATCCTCTGCCGGGTCGTCATCCCTGCGACTGTGTGAGATTCCCGGAGCAGGAAGCTTGGCATAGTTCCCGAGATCAGTGGGGGGATTCCAATTGTCCGGGACAGTGAAAAGGAGATGTTCTGGATAATCCTGGATGGGTTCATCCGGAACAATCTCCTCCACGTACGCCATGGGAGGCTTCTTGGTTCTCCAAATGGATGCCAGAGCCAACGCTCTTTTGAAATTCTTCTGCCGCTTCCTGCGGGATTCGTATGCATACCACGCCGCGCCTCTGCGAGGCCGTCCTCGTGCTCTTGGCATGTGGAGGAGCCAAGCTATGGCCGAAATGTCCACTGGAAGGTTGACCTTGCTCCAGCGCTCCGAAGGTTCAACGTTTGGCCATTCAATTTGCAAATGCATCGCATATCCGTCCAGGCAACTGATAAGGGTGAGGGTGACTGTGACAGCTCTGGCCATTAAGGCCGAGTTCTTAGTGCGCTGGTGTGCCGTCCTCTTTGCTCGCTTGAGAGGCCTCGTCCACTGGTTATGGCTGTGCGGGCTCCCTCCCATCTTTAATGGTGAGGAGATGGGAGCCGGTGGCCATTATTTATGGCGCTGCCCAACTTGTTTCCACATGTCCTGCCTTCTCGACGTGGCACCCCATCCGGGGTAGAAGGAATGATTCTTATTCTACCCATCTAAATTCAATTTTCATAAATAATATATTAAACTCCGAACAAATATATTCTTATAATGAACTCATATACCATGACATTGTATTAAACACAAATTATATATAAATATATTATAAAAAACTATTATTCTTATAATAAATAAGATTTTATCTTTTTTTTTTAATATTAAATATTATATATTTTAAATAGAAATATGGAATAACAATATAAACTTTATAAATATAAAGCATATAAAAAAAATAGAGGAAACATATAAACTTAAAATATGTATTTAGAGACATGTATCGTGGGAAGATAGATGGTGTTTTAGGGGCTTTATGTAAGGTCTTCCTTTCTGGATGGTAGTGGGCACACTGTTTAGGTGGGTAGAAAGGGTTGAGGTAAAAGGTTGCAATGTGATGGTAATGGACAAATTGTTTAGGTGGGTAGAAAGGGTTGAAGTAAAAGGTTGCAATGTCAAACATTGTTTTTATGCTTAATGAACGGAGTGGTGAATAGTTCCATGTTTCTATGTTTCTCTTATACAAGTTTAGACACTTTGGGGGCATGAGCCAAACATCATCCAAATAGTGAACCAATTAGGGGCATGAGCCAAACATTCAATTTCAACTACATTCATTTTAATTACAATATTTATATAATCTCAATTAACAATATTAATATGAAATGTCCCTCAAAACTTTTATAATCTCAAATAACAACATTAATATGAAACTTTCTTAATGAAACCTCTCTCAAATTACTTCGGCATTCCCATTCACCCGCTTAGAGAGTATGCTAGTTAATAATAGTGAGATATTTCATGTTGTTACCTCCACATTAATACCTTTCTTCTCCTTATTATTTCTCCAATAAAATAGGACCATATGACATGTTTCATGTGACCATATGACATATGATATATTAATACCCCTCTTCTCCTTATTATTTCTCCCATAAAATAGGACCCTAAGACAGGAAGACATATCTCATGTGACCATGCTCGCACAGAACGGGAGCCTAAGTAAGGGTTTACAACTTTCCGCCAACCAGGGTAAGATTGTTAACCGCAGTTTCGCACATGTGGTTAGGGTTTCGAGTTTCCTGAAACCCTGACTTCTAGGTGTAAAATCCAGGCCACCAATATTAGTCTGCAGTCACATAGCCGAAGTAAGCTGAAGTTTGGTGATGGTAGTATGTGTAAGTTCAGTTCATACTATTTCTAGCTGTAATTTTCCCCTGTGAAAGCTTTCGATGAATCACATTGATCTAGTTTCGTTTTGAAGGACCTATGGAGGAAGTGAGATCTGATTTGCTTT
The DNA here is from genome assembly GCA_010110895.2 of Picea sitchensis. Lineage (NCBI taxonomy): Eukaryota > Viridiplantae > Streptophyta > Pinopsida > Pinales > Pinaceae > Picea > Picea sitchensis. Next base: position 128,364 of record SNQJ01S0009885.1, on the reverse strand, counting down.
CGTTCAAGTTTGCCTTCNTCTCATGTGACCATGCTCGCACAGAACGGGAGCCTAAGTAAGGGTTTACAACTTTCCGCCAACCAGGGTAAGATTGTTAACCGCAGTTTCGCACATGTGGTTAGGGTTTCGAGTTTCCTGAAACCCTGACTTCTAGGTGTAAAATCCAGGCCACCAATATTAGTCTGCAGTCACATAGCCGAAGTAAGCTGAAGTTTGGTGATGGTAGTATGTGTAAGTTCAGTTCATACTATTTCTAGCTGTAATTTTCCCCTGTGAAAGCTTTCGATGAATCACATTGATCTAGTTTCGTTTTGAAGGACCTATGGAGGAAGTGAGATCTGATTTGCTTTCGTTCAAGTTTGCCTTCATAAATTAAGCCAAAATTCCGGCTGTGTTTTGAATGCTCCGATCCTTTTAATGTTCTGAGCCTACTGTTCCATGGTCTTACATTTCATAATATTGCTTTAGCTTTGAATGATCTTATATTGGTTTGGATAGGATATTTTTCAGACGAGGATGCTTGCTTCTATTTTTCTTGGCCCAGCTGTTGTGTTTGGATCTGCTTTTGATGAGTTTGGATCTGCTTTTTATGATTTTGAATGTTTTGAATTTAGGATTGGATTTAATTTTGGTTAAATATTTGTGTTGGAAGTTTGTTTGTTTGAAGGTCCCAGCGGAGTTGTGGATGCTGTGATTCTGCAATTCTTACTTTTATTAACCTTCGTAAAGCGAGGTGTGAAAACCAGTCACGAGTTTTTGTGTGGGTGGGCTTTTTGCCTCTCCACTTATAATAGTGACTACATTAAAACCTATTAAATACTTGTGAATGTATACTTAGTAAGTGCACGTATCGCCACAAGAAGCAGGTATAACTGGGAGTATTCTCCAAAACAAGAAACAGGCTCTCACTTATGCCTTTTTTTTAGCGTGCAATGCTTTTGTGTTTATAAACGGCGTTTAAATGTTTTAAGTGAACTTTTCTCTTCTCCCTACTCTGTTTTTTCACCCCTTTCATGCGATGGAGTGAAAGGTTCACTGAAAATTCGTCGACACTAAAACACTTGTACACTGGAAAAATCAGTAGCATTGATAACCAGTTTGAACTGTTGAAGGCCACGATGCCGATAAATGTGTTAATTCTCGTGAATATTGGAGGACCTTCATTACTGAGAAAAGGACCATTTCTCTTGACGGGCTATTTATGTCTAAACTAAATGGTGAGTTGATTGCTGCCGAGTTTGCAAGGATAGTCAATTATTCTGGTTTAGTCTTAAAAGCCGTTCGTGGCAAATTGTACACATTAGGTGCATATTCTCACCTGGGGTGAGATTTTAATTCCTTTCATTTGGGTCCTGGGTTATTAACAGAATATATGACATCCGATGTGAGAGTATTCTCTTATTGTTCAAATTTAATGCATCATTTGTTTGCAGAGTATAGGACATTCACAATAATTGTACACACATGATGCATATTCTCACTTGGGCTGAGATATTAATTCCTGTCACTTGGCTCCTAGGTACTAGCAGAATATATGACATCCGATGTAAGTATTCTTCTCTTGCCCAAATTTAGCGGACCATTTGATAGAAGAATATAGGGCATCCAATGTGAAATGATTTTCTTAGGGTACAATTTTAATGGGCCATCTGCTTGCAAAATTGAGGACGCCCATATTAAAGTAATATGTTATTGCTGGATTTTAAAGTGTCATTGTTTTCAAAGGATATTTGAAAGCATTATCTTATCTTATTGATAGCAAATTATAGGGCATTTAGGTTTTATCAATGGAAGTATTCTGTTACTGCTCAGGTTTAATGTGCCCTGTTTTCAAAGGATATATGAAAGCATTCTCTGTGAAATTATTCTGTTCAAATCTAAAAATGTCATTTGCCAGCAAAATTTAGCGCATGGGCATTTGATGTGATAGTCTTCTCTTATTGGTCAAATGCTACAGATTAATAGAAGTATTTCACATTCTTAATATGTGAGTTAATTGTTGCAAAGATTTCATGATTCTTCTTGGAAAACAATCCTGTTAGAATTGAAATTGCAATCCTTGTAGTGTAGTTAAATGTAATTTAATGATTCCTCCAGACAAACCAGAGTTACATTTCAATGTTTAAATTAAATACCATCAAATTTAATGGTATTTCAAATCTTATTAAATTGATTGAAAGATTTGAGTCGTTCCTTGACTACTCTGAAAGATTTCAGTGGCCTTGGCTTTCAGTCGTTCCTCATTGACAACATTTCTTGTATTAATGGCAATTTTTTTTTATGAGATTGCGGTCTTAGAACTCTGTGTACCCCAGTTTTTTTGAAAGATTTTTGGAGAACTATACTTGTGGGCAATTTTCCAACTACTATATAGGAGTAGTGGCCTTTGAACTCCCACTTTGTATCGCTGCTTTGTAGTGAGTAGAACCTTTGTATTGAGTCATCCCTTTGGGCAATTCTATTGAATCAATAATGATTTATTTAATTTTAAACTGAACGATGGAATATGATATTACAGAGAATAAAGGCTTGTTTCAGAAAAAAAACTATCAGTGGCATCATTTGATTTCCTCTCTTGTCATCTGATCCTTTCAATTCCCATACCTGCTGTTGCTACATAAATACCAACATGACGTGTATAAAGCCTACAAAAGACATTCAAAATACATGTTGATTTGTAGAATATTTGAGGGATTTGTAACTGTAGATTTACCTCCGCATGGATAGTAAATTGGTCCTTTTCTTTAGGTTCCTTGAGCTGCTGTCCAAGATCTCCTCCATTAGCTTTCTCTTCTGTCCAACTTGAAGTTTGTTCGTTCTCCTCCATTAGTTTTCTCTTCTGTCCGACTTGAAGTTTGTTGAGTTGAGGAGTTGGAGGTGTAATCTTTGTCCGTGTATTGAATGGAACATTTTATCCCGTAACAATCCATTTCAATTTCTGAGTTTTTTTCAAATTGTTAAGAATTTTTGAGAAACATCTAAGCCAGATGTTTTCTTCTTGTAAGAGATCTTAATGTCTCTTCAAATCCTTGTGGTTATCTTTGAGGTTTCTTGAATCAATGCGCCCCAAAACCAGAGAAAATTGTGGAAAAGAAAACTGTTTCCTTCAGGGAACCTGGAAAACCAGTTTGTCTAAAGAAAAACCCAATGCACTCTTATGGTGGAGCATGATGAGAAAAACTATGATGAGACAAAGCCACCAATTCCAAACTATGTAGATTACCAAGATGAAAGGCCCCAAAATAGGTATAGATAGTGAGCTGAAAGGCGGGGTTGAGAAGAAGTTTCCCAGGCCCTCCCCCATTGAACAGGCTAGCACCAAATTGATAAAATTGAATAGGACTGAGAAGACAAATCTTATACTCCAAGAGGACAAAGTCCAGGAGTTCTTTCGCTTGACCAAAAAGTGGAATGCTGAAGCTTTGTGAACAATTTTTACTCCGTCGATCTGCTACTTCGATTGTGATAGCTTAAATTCTCCATATTCGTCTCGCGCTGCTTCGAGTGCATTGTGACCTTTGAATTCTATTCTGTTCACTTGATCCTTGCCTTCCTTAAGAACTGATTTTGTGGTCAGTATCATCATGCTTAATTACGTCGAAAGGCATGCTTAATTACGTCGAAAGGCGTACACCTATTGATAATGGGCATAATTAATGATCTTTTAACCTTATTTAACCTTAAACCCTAATTTGATGGCTATGCATTGGAGATGCTGACATATTCTTAGTCGTCCTCCAAAATAAATGGGTCAGATTTATTGTTCATAAGTTTCTTGCATTTATCAAGGTATCTGTTAACATATTTACTTTTTAACATTTACCTAATCACATTAAAAAATTACTCTAAGGATATGTAATTGCCATGTTTAAATGATTAAGTAGGATTAAACAATGGCATCTAAATAAATGCCCACGTTCTCCTTCTGAACAGGCAGTCTAATGCTCAAGCGTTCCATTATTCAACCTAATGCAGCCAAACATTTCATATTACCACAGATGTTGTATATTGGGAGTATGTGTTCTCAGCCGATACCTTTCGGCGTTCTCAACAGCGATTTAGCAGCTTTGCTAGTGTATGAAATCTCAAATTATGTGCTTAAGGGTTGAATAAGAGAGTTATGTCTCCATTTTTTCTGAAGGTTCCTTGTGGTAGCCCAGAGGCTTCTTTTGCTAGCCTGTCTAACTTGCCATTATTTTCTTGTCAGACATGAAAAAAAGAATTTTTGATAAGCTGTGTAATTATTGAGAGAATTGAAGCTAGCTATTGGAGGTTTCTTGTGTAAAAGACTGACAATCCTCTAGTCTCCAATGACTACTAATTCTCTTATACCCAAGCTAATGTCAATGTCAATGGAAGGCTTTGAAAGAGCATAGACATCTGCTTGATTGTTTATTGCAATTTATAGATTGTAAAAAACTGACAATCCTCGAGTCTTCATTGACTATCAATTCTCAATGGCAATGGAAGGCTTTGAAAAAGAGCGTAAGCATCTGCTAGATTTTTTATTGGCAATGGAAGGCTTTGAAAAAGAGCGTAAGCAGCTGGATTGTTTATTGCAATTTATAGACTAAGTGTATTCCTTCCCCCTTCCACTTTTATCACCCTTGACTATATATATATATATATATATTTTTTTTTTAAATGAAAAAATTTTATTAAAAAAATCTGCTAAAAGTAGTAAAAATACAAAAATTCCAAAATCAACCTTGACCATGGCAAAAACAAGATGTTGGTTTCTCAAGTTATTATCAACACAGATCTTGTTCTGTTCTTATACATGATGTCTATCGATCTCCTAGCATATAATCTGTAAAGTATACCTAGTATTAATTTACAAAAACAAAACATTCCTGAAACTATTATGGAGGTTGGAACCTGCTTGTCTCATCTACCTGCCCATTTGGCATTGAATTGAGGTTTGAAATGTCTGGTTTTGGGGCAAGATGAAGAAGCTTTCTTTGTAATTGCTGTATTATTGCTTATTTGGAGGGGTTACTGGTTTATTCTTCATCTCTTCTACCTCAGAATGTAATGCTTATTGTTCAACCTTCATCTGCTGTTGCTCCTGGCGATGCTCTGCCAAATCTCCATTACTGTGAGCCACTGATTAGATGGGCCTTGACTTGAATTTGCAAAGTTTGGATCATCTGCATCATCTCGTCCCTCCATTCCGATGGGCCTTGACTTGAATTTGCAAAGTTTGGATCATCTGCATCATCTCGTCCCTCCATTCCGTAGATCAGGTTGCTATCTTGGTACTCCAGCAGCATGACACCTCTCCATTTCTTGGTCCTAAACGTTTTGTATGCCTCCACAAATTCGATGGCCACAATGACATGCGCAGACACAACATCGACGAGTTTGTATGAGGTGCTTCTCTATTTTCTGTTTGTTCTGTCCCAATATCACCCAGAACAGAGCTCTGATCACGTGGAGAGGAGTTTGAGTGCTCTTATCAAACTCTTCTCCACATGATCATTTGATTTGTGAACTGTTTCGAAAGGAGGGAGCACATACTGCGAGCCATGTTCGTATGTGCCAAATTAAGGTTGATGACAATGAATTCCGCCATGTTCGTATTGTTCACATTATAAGTTGAGAGTCCTGCCCTTCCAACGAATCGTTTGGAACCGTCCTAAAATAGAAACTGAGCATACTTCTTTCGTGGATGAGGAATGAATCTACTTGGTGGATAAGGAATGAATCTACTTGATGTTAGAGATAATATTTAATTAATGCTATGTTTTAGAGTTTAGGGATTGGATTGGGTTTACTGTGAATATTGATGTTTAGAGATTTTTTCAACCTCTCCTTAAATGGAATGGAGTACATTGAATCTCACAACACTTATTTAAATAATGTATCTTAAGTTATTATGCAATACAATTACAGTTTGTATGTAATCTGTGTAATAACAACTCTCCTTATTTCTAAATTGATATCAGAGCTTGAGGTTGGTGTGCAGAGGCTGCATATCGTTGAGGGAGAATCTGAAATGGAGATCACTGTTTCGGTGTAAAGGATGACACGCAGAGCGTCTAACGAAGGATAGCTGTATGTCAGCACACAAGTCACATCGTCATATCATTAGACGTCCTACATTCGGTGGAGATCTGCACAGACAGAATCAGAGTTGCGCAGAAATTGTCAGATGAGAACCCCGATAGAGAAGAGCTGGCATCGTGTTCTTATCCGCAGCTAATCCTGACATTATCAGAAGAGGTTGCCAATTTGCTGGAGGTCACTAGTCTCAGAAAACCCTGCAAGTGCGTGAACTGCAATGTATTAACATCGTTTTCTGACTAAGCTGCTAATCGCTACAAAAAGCCATTTGTCCACTATTGAGTTATGGTTAGAGAGGGGACGTTATGCAGAACTATGACAATACATTCAGTATTCGCTGGAAAGAGGGGAGTCGCCAATACATTCAGCCGTGCGATTGATAGATGGGATCGTTGTTCGCTGAAGAAACTCAAGTTGTCTAGAGACTAATCAATTGATCAGTATCTTATCAATTGAGGATAGATTACAGATCCAGGGATGGAATTTGACGGGCAAATTGCCCGTCACGAGGCAATTTACCCGTCAAATACAGTGCAAAATTTGAAGAAACCATCAACATTCTTCTCTATATGCGTCAAAACAGGCATAGGAAGTGTCGAAACTGTCAAATTTGATGGGCTGGTTGGATTTGAAATTCCAACCCTGTACAGATCTTTTGCATATTGCAAGGAAGGAGCCCTGTTATTGTGCAAGAATAGTTACAACCAGCAAAAACAAAGTGCCGCCATTTCCAGAGATATGCAAGAATCTATCTATCATCGCTGCTTGTTGCACTTCATTTGATGGTTGTGAGTTCAGTTTAGTGGACGCTGTTACCTGGAAAATGGAATCACAAATGCCGTTGATTGCTGCTCATGAATCACCCAGGTGGTCGCTTTCGTTGATTGCCACCAGGAAGCCACCCCAGAGGATATGCCTGCCTTTCCTGCTGCTTTCTACTAATATATATATTTAATTATGTGTGTTGTGTAAGTATGTGTTTTGATGTTAGTAGAGTAATTACTAGCACAGTCACATAATTGTGGCTATCAACGCTGAAAGGTTGATGGGATGAAAAAAATCTTTAAAATAATATATTAAATTTTATTATTGATTAATAAATAAATGGTTGAGCTTCATTTATCTGGTGTTAATATTTTAATTTCTGTTAATCACTTAGGGGGCAATCAGTTAGCTATCAAAGTAATTTTTAAGTATGATTAGGTAAATGTAAAAAAGTAAACACATAAATGGATGTCTTTATAATAGCTAGGAAGTTAATGATTGAAATCACAGCCATTTATTTTGTGTGACTACTAAGAATATTCCAGCGATATTTAATCTTGTCCATAGAAAACTTATTAAGCACTAAACCCCCATTAAATCTGTCCATTGTCAATAGGTATACGCCTTTCGGCGTAACTAGTTTTATTAGTGTGAGTCTATTTACATGTTTATGTAAAAGAAAGTAGGAACTCTTGTATCTTGATATAAGTTGATAGTCTTGGTTTCAAGAATAATTGTTTTTATGATTGTAAGACTCCTTGTATAATTGATTTTTGAAGACATTCCATACCTAGATTGTTTTTCTACAAACTGACGATAGCCGAAAGCAAAATATTTGACAAATGGAGGTATGTCCATAGGATGATTCATTACTTGACAACTTTTCTCATGGAAGCCCACATGAGCCGAGTTTGTCAATATTATTTATTGTGTCAGTTCATGAATGATGGTCCGTAGCGTTTATGCTTTAAATGAGTTGAATGGTAAGTTCAAAGAAGAGGAAGAGAAAGAGCACAGTCCAGAGGCATCATTGTGGGTGTAGGAGCCGATGAAGGCTAGAGGAAAGTTAAAGTGTTGTAACATTTTTTGTTATGTAATTTGTGAAGTTTTGTAATGTAGGCATTAACGGGGGGTGTTAGAGATAATGCCTAATTAATGCTACATTCTAGAGTTTAGGGATTGGAATGGGGTTTGTTGGAGGATGTTGAGAGGTTTTTTCAACCTCTCCCTCCAAGAGTGGAATAAGTTGGATCTCACAACACTTATTTAAGTGTGATGTATCTTAAGTTATTATGCAATACAATTATAGTTTTTGTGTGTATTATGTGTAATAGCAACGCTCCTTATTTCTAAATGTGCGGGCATGGAGAAGAGCGCTCTTGTCGATTCATTGGAGTAAGCCATCTAGTACTTGTGTGGGGATGCAAGTCACCTCGTGTCATCATTACAATGGGGAGATGACTCGTCATCATTACAATGGGGAGATGAAGGTCGAGGAGGAGATTACCGGACTACCAACCTTTAACTCAGCGAACATCCCAATTAGTTGTTTTTGCTTAAGTTCTTTTGAAATTATTTGCCTCTTGAGTTTGTGTTTAGATTGCATCATGGGATGCAAACTTCACTCTTAGCGATCCGAGGGGATCTATGAGTGCTTTGTTGGCTTGCATGTTTGCCACCATGTTGTTTGTGTAAGATGTGATGCGATATGATTTGCATCGAGGCTACTTCAAACTGGATTATGGAGGCCAATTTCATGTTCTTAGGGAGAGTGTTGCATTTTAAATGAGATACATATCTTTCAGTCTCCAAGGATTACTAGGGAAGATACTCCTTGTTGTTTTGCTAGTCTCAATCCTTGTAAAAATGCATAGACTTCGACCAAGTTGTTAGAGGTTTGATCAATATTCTTAAAGGTTTGATAAATTTTCCAAGAAACTAGAATTTGTATTTTTCCAAAAAAAAGAAGATAACCCTACGTGCTCTTGCCACTTTTCATCACCCTTAAATATTAACATTAATAAAATTCTCCTTTTATTTAATTGAATATTTAATAAACTCCCTTTTTTAATTTATTAAACATTTTCAAATT
>SNQJ01S0009885.1:98037-119431 GCA_010110895.2 Picea sitchensis | reverse complement strand
ATAACCAAACTCACATATTTCAGTAATAAACTTATCTTAGGGTCGTCATAACTCCTCACATTTGAGGAGTGTCCCTTTTATTTGCCTAACAAAGAATTAGTATCATTTGTCTATGTATTTTTTTAACAAAAAGATGTCTTCCAAACTCACATATTTCCCTAATAAACTTATAACTGATCTAAAAATTACAAGATTATATAGTGCACATGTGAAGCAATGAAAAGATAATAATGTATTTATATAAAGACTAATTTGTTAACTACTTAACCAAATTCTGAAAAGATAATGATGTATTCTTATAAAAATTATTTTGTTAACTACTTAACCAAATTCCAAAATTGTATAGTTGATTAAACATTCTAAAATTACAAGATGATATAATGATTATTATAGTGCACATATGAAGCAATGAAAATATAATAATGTATTCTTATAAAGACTACTTTATGTTTATGTTACTACTTTATGTTAGTTCTTCATAAGAATCTTCCTCATGCTTGACCAAGCATGATTGGAGCGTTGAGTGATATGCTTTTGTTGTTATTCCCAAATTCCTTTATTCTTGAGATGCCATGCAAGTTCAAATCGCTCCCCTCATCATTGGTTGGAGACGGATAGGGTTGGGTTACCTTTTAGGGGATGTTTAAATAATTTGCAAAATGATCAATCATAGAACCTATTGACCCTAGCTTTTCATCTATCTTTCATTTCTTGTGCTCATGAGTTTGCATGAGGGTTTGGATCTACTTTGTTTCTTTTTCAATTTTTTGAGATTGAACTTGAATCTTTATTACATACCAATCCATCTCTTGAGCTTTTCTACTAGTAAAGTGGTTGACTCCATTTGAGGGCTTTTGAAATTTCCCATTGACACTATTGCACTTGTCTCTTAACCTTAACTAAATTGCATATTACTCATTTCTTATTTTTATATTGAGTCATGGAAACCACCACTAGGAAAAAACCAAGCCAATAGATGAGACAATGCCACTTGACATAAGAAACCTTCCCCTACATAGGAATGTGCTCTCCCTTTTCAACATCGTGGGCCCTTGGGCTTGAGAGGCAGGGGATGAGAATCAAGAGGGATGCAAGAGCACTCTGGAACCACTTTAGAACCATGCGAGAGCAACTCTAGGACTAGAACCAATGGGATGGAAGAGATATCGACCAAAACCATTGATCAATATGACTTAAACAAAAAGTAGGGAAGATCCAAAAGCAAACAATCCTTGTATTTCTAAGCATCACCAACCTAATGCATCAAGTTGTGGATGAGATTGAATGCCACAACTGCATAGCTTGTTGAGCTTGCATGTTTATGCACTTGTATAATGCGTCCATTACCATAATATCATGGAAGGGGCATAGAAAATGGTGCCTCCCTTTTGATTCTTATTAACTCCTCATTTAGTTGCACCTCCAGATTGGCAAGGTGATCGACCTCCTCATTACGAGCTCTCATGGATTCAAAGTTTTGCTAGATCCATAGTTCTTTGAATCAATTGATTTAGATCGATGTTTTGAATAGTAGATTATTATAGAAGAAACCATTGATGCTTTCTTTACCCCTTGAGACTTTAGCCAGTGTAATTCTTGAAACATTGTCAAAACCTTTTGTTTCATTGTCTGTGATGATGCCAAATCCTTAGGGAAAATCTATTTTTGCTTTTCCTTCAAGATAAAAAAGGATCTCCCATGCACTTGCCACTGTTGGTTTGTTGTTGGAAGCTCCATAAAAAACTAAAATATGTTGGTTTTATGTTGCTTTCTATTGTTGAAAGTTAGTGTCAATATCCCATAACTTGATTAGTCTCTTTGATCTAATATTCCATGGGTGTTGAAATGTTTGAAAGGAGAGCTTTGATGCAATGCTTCTCACTCAAAACTTACAATTTCCATCCCATTGGAGCAAATTATTTATTGATTGGCTACATGTGTTGGAGTAATATGGGCTTTAGGAAACATATTTTGATTTCAAGCTAACCAAATTTTCCATACAAAGAATTTAGAAAATGCAAATAAATACTCTTTTAAGCTATGGTTTGTTTGCAAAGCTCCTTGGATAGTGTTGCCAATCTTGAGTAATCAAAATTGTTCTTCCCAAATCTTGTATCATTAAAGACCACACTTAACAAGAGAATATGCATCCTAGAAAGACATGTTTCATTGTCTCTTTCAAGGCTTGATATGAAGGACATCTTGAAGGTTCTTGGATACCACAACTATTCAAATTCTTTGTTGTCAAGATTTTTTTGTGCTCTAAATCCTAGTGAAGCCTTGGGGAGGACAATCCCCACTTTAAATGCATTTCCAAACAATTGCTTGTGGGGGAATATTTCGATCTATCAACTTGGACAAATATTCTTGCATGATTGGATACAAACCTCCTTTAGGTCCCCACATCCATGAGTTTTGAAGATCAAATTTCATAAGAGTGACCCCACACAGATACATGAGCATGGATTCATATTGGACATTTAGGATGCCAGGGAGATCACAAGATTTCCAACCAATCGATCTCGCTATCTTTTCCCCGCTCCCAATAGGTTAGGTCATACAATGAGCACATTCCTTGTTTTGAAAGCCAACCCCTTATCCCCACTAGATCTTGTATTTGGGCCAGAGGAGGGTTGTCCATGAATCTTTTTTCCAAGAGAAAGATAGACTTCCCATTATGAGAAATCCATGATAAATGATCTCTCATAAGCATTGTTGAGGCCTTGCATGGTTGCCAAACTAGAGAACCCCAATTGTCTAGAAGAGATTCATCATGACATCTTAGGTGTCCTTCTCAAGTATTTTATATGGATTGATTCTTTCAACCATTCAAGAGCACTCAAGACCAATGTCCAAAGTATTTTTGTCCCAATAGCTAGATTCATTAAAAGTACATTAATTATCGCCCTTAGGTACCTCCCTGGGTCCTTAATATCACTTTAATTATCCTCTGTAGATACCTCCCTAGGTACGATCTCCTTGGCATGTTTCAACCTTGAAACATGAGTAGTGTAGTCAATTGCCCTGTTAAGCAATGTGTAGTCAATTAATATTGATAATAAGTACAAGTATCCATCATCCCAGTGAAATTCAGAGATGGGTTCCAACTTTTGCCTTACCACTCGATTTGGATTAGGGTTGCTCCTTTGGTTTCATGTTGTCATTATACATGTATAATATCTTCACTCAATGCTTTTAGTTCTTCATGTACCTTTATACAGGGTGTTTTTTTGGTTCCATGTTGGTCCATAGTAAGTGTGTTGATGCTCATGTCCTTGCCTTGATCAATGTTATCTCTTATGGTGGTGTGGGTGGAGATAACAATCTTAACTATTGTTTTTTTTTTCTTCGACTCTTCAATATGTGGTTCCTTTGAGTAATGCAACTCTGTAGACTCTTCTTGCTTTTATGCTTTTCATGGGGTCATTCAAGTGCTTTTGTAGTTTTTTCTTTTGATTCAACCATGAACTCTTCATCTTATGTGTTTGATTCAACCCTCGTTGCTTACTAAGAAAAATATTTGCAATGTGATTTTTTTTCTTGTACCAAAGCTTCATAAATTTCTTTTGCACGTTAATATTAAACATATCCAATGTGTCCATCCAAGGATATTTGATAATAACATCCACATCGTCCATATCTATTAAAAAAAAACTTGAATGCAACACATATTTATCCATAATAATGTTCAAAATTTAAAAAACTCAAACATTCTCACTCTCTACCCGTGTGCTTTGGATATGCTTTGCAGGGACCTAGGATATTTTAGCCAAGTCAACATTTATGAATTATGCTTACTGTTACAGTTTATAAAAATAATGACCTTTTGCTGAAGACATCCATGAACATGTAGTAGGAAGTTTACAACTGAAAATAAGCCCTTACAAGTTCCTTTATCCTTTGTCTAAAATTAGTTTTTCATCGAACATTTCCTCAAGGCCAAGTGACTTCACCATATGACAACATCATCCTTTAGATTGATAACCTAATTGGCATTTTCAATGAGTGGGAGATTTCAACTTCATCGATTTATGTATTTCTTCCGATTTTTCTGTAAATGACATTTTGCTTGAAAAAAAACCATGCAAATAGAAGTAGGGTTTTGAAGAAATAGTTTACTGTTCAATGGATATCTTTTGCATGGCTAGGGTTTTGGGGCAATGAATTTGAAACGACTATAACTCAATATTGATCATAATCTCTATTATGACCCTAATTTTGAAATGCCACAGCCATTTTGCTTCTAATGGCACCGGTTTTGTTGCAACTTGATACACCTTGATTCACATACATAAAGCATTGCAAGAATTTATAGGGAGGGTTTTGAGTCCAACTTGAAAGAGTTGTAACTCTTGCAACATTGCTTAGAAACATTATTATGACTTGTTGACAGGTCTAAATTTTCTCGACAACAAGGGGTACTCCCTGGTACACAATCCCAACTAGACTATGCACCGTTTGGATTAGGAGATCCATCCAGATTCTTGCCCGTCTACTATTGCTACTTTTTTGGGGTTTTGGCCGGTTACGGTCGGGTTTACCGATGAGGATGGATGATGAGTGGATATGCAATGAAAATATGTATGCAGACTATGTATTTAAAATAAACTAATCTACTGCCAATCTACTCTGATCTATCATAGCTAGGAGCATACTAAAGTAATCAACGAGCTGTAAATGAGACCAAATTCTACAAAACCCCCACACAGGTAGCTGAAATAGAAGAGCATAACCAGAAACAAGTGCATGCAAATATATATAACCAAAACAATCTAAATTATATCACTGCATACGTTAACAACTCAATAATCTCAAGGCTTAAAGATATGTGAAAAAATACTTAAAACTGCAGGATAACATGGAGAGCATAAGATTTAATCTATAGGAAAGAAAACATCCTTATAGTCCATGTGAACAATATACATCTCCACTCGAAATAATTCACAACAAAGATAGATTCACACACAAATGTTCCTTCTTCAGAAAATTGGCCTTGAGGGATTCTCAATATATTAACAAAGTATATGTTCTCGAATTAGTTCTTGGGTTTATACATTGCTTGAAAAGCTAAAAGTCCCTTCAAAATGAGTCTCTACTCTTTCTTATACAATTCTTAGTAACAACTAAGTGACCCTTTGCCTTCCTCTTGCAGAGGGTGTTATAAAATGATTCAATTTCCTATTTCCTAGTGACAAGTGTACACTAAAGACAAAATTGAGGTTGGTTGAGAAAAGACAAAATACGAGGCAAAAATTAGGACTTTTCAGTTTGTTATTTCGTCTTATTCAAGGATTCATGTCTCTAAGATATAGTATCCACACTTCTAGTTGATCATATAATGAGATGATCCTTTTGTATAGTAGTTCTTCAAGTGCAACAACCTGCATGGCTGTGTTGTCTTCTAGTACTTGCATATCTTTAGATAGAGTGATCATGAATGCTTGGATCATGGTGTGGAGTTTGGTTGGTTGTACATGTTAGAAAAACAGGACCGCGGAGCAATAAAATAAAACAAATGCAGAAAAAAACACAGAAGATACACAATACAAGAGAGACACAAATTTATGTGGTTCACCCAATGTGGGCTACGTCCACCAGAGAAATTGTCAGGTCCTTCCTTTATTATTATCCAGTAAATGAAGGGATACAACCTACAACAAAACCCGCTGTAACTTCATCTTCTTTCTCTCACAGTCTCCTCTCACAGAATACAATACTCGCCATCAACCATGGCCGCAATACATTTCCCTCATAAAAGAGGGTTGCCTTCTAGGACAAAAAACCCTAACATAATCTCTATCGTTAGATCTGCGACCTTATAATGAACGGTCCAGATTTACAATGAAATTCCGGCCATCAACCATGGTCAGAATACATTTCATAAAAGAGGGTTGCCTTCAGGACAAACTTAACATAATCTCTACTTAGATCTCATGGTCTTATAATGAACGGTCCATTTTACAATGAAATTACAATATACATTTACAAGGCAATTTTGGGGCTTCTGCATCCTTCTATCGGGGACGCCTGGACCGTCAGCCCGCTGCCCTTGCATCTCTAAACCTCGCAAAGGGGGTACCTCTCTCTGCACTCCCTTGCGTGGAATAGTGTACATACTTCCTGGGTGTAAATACTTCATGGGGTATAAACACGGCTGAAAGTAAAAGACCTCTGAATCAGGAAGAAAATCAGGCTCCACAACCAATAGTACAATGTGTTGTTCTATGAGGTCCATGGTTACTTCAGTAACTGCCTCAATAATCTCTCACCTTTGATTGGTGCTCTCTTGGATTTTGTCGATTAATTCTTCCATAACCAGGGTCTGTCCAAGCTAGCCAGTGAGGGAAGTCGACATCCTCTTATAAGTTCTTGAGCAACCTTGTGCAATTTTGAACATGTTGCCATTGACTTAGTCGTTCCTTTCTCAACTCTTTTCACAACTTGCTCACAATGGTCTAGTGAGTGGATATCAATTCTTCTTTCCATTTTAGAGGGACGATAAAGTTCAATTGGCGTGTCAGGATTTTCTATGATCCATTGGTCAAGGTAGCCTATCCTTTCTCGGTTCGTGCTGAACTGCACGAGCTTTGATTGCACCTGACTATGTTGATCCTTGATTGTAGCTGCCGCTTGTTGGAAGATATGTAGTTGTGCATACATGTCTATAAGAGCCTCTTCTAGATCTGTTCTCAATTTCTCAGCACTTGCTTTGTAGTTGTGTATGCTGTTTTTCTTGACTTTTACCTGTCAGAGCTTGCTTTCAAGTTCCCTGATTTTCTCTTCTTGGTTTTGATTCTTCTGGCATAGCCTCCAGATGTTTGTCTTCATTAGCATTCATAAAGGTGGAACCAATTGTGGTAGTGGTTGTTGGGTTTTCCCTTACATCTCCATTATGGGAATGTGCGAGACCACTGAGATTTCCATTCCTTCAGTTCTTGGTACTTTCTTCAACTGTTCTTGCACGATCCTGTAGATCTTTCTATCATAAGTGAAGCTTCTCAAATCAAGTACTTCACTTGGTTGAAACTGTGTCCAGAGTCAGAGTCCTAACCCACTAACTGATGTATTCGTGTTGACGCTTGCAGTTGACACCTTGGGGGATCTGTATCTATTGGGTGAGTGTCATCACCTCTATTCCTTGCATCTTTTTGCTTCTTTTTTGCTTCTGCTGCTTCTTTGGTTGTTCTTTCCACTGCCGACTTTGCAACTTCTTCTCTTTGTCTGGTCTCTCTTTCTGCAACAACTTTTGCTTCTGCCTCGGCTTTGTCTTTGGCTTTGGCTTTTTCTACCTCAGTCTTTCATTTTTTCTTGGCAACATCATTCTTCTTCTTGTGAAATTTCTCCTTATTCCTTATTTTCTTGTCGACCATTGTTTCCTCTTCTTCTCTTGTTGATCCTGAGTGTACTGAGGTAGAGGTGGGGGGTGAGTCTTTGTCCACCTCCTCTTCTGCTTTCTTGCTTCTTCTTTAGCTCTTTCTTCATCCAAAATTTTTCCTTTGGGTTGGTCGCGTCTTCGGAAGATTACGTTGCCATAATTCTGAGCATTCTGATGTACTTCCTCCTCTTCCTAGATATCCGTCGTGTATTTCCAAACCTCCTGGAGCACAAGCTTATCTGGCATAAATTGAGGGAGGAGATGAGGGGGCTTCATCGCACCATATACTCTTATGTAGGTGTCGTGTTCCATGAGGTATCAATCTCCAATCCTTCTTATGACCGCCATTGCCTTGTCAGTCATGTAGGGGGCTGTGATGCAGAATATGAACTCATACAAGGGAGCCAGAAAATGTTCACATAACTTTTGGTACTCTGTCTGATACTTGTGCTCCCAGAGCACTTTGCAGTATACATGGATGGTTGGGTTCGAGGATTGTTATTTCTAACCCATCCTCGGGTATCGATGGGCCACACACACAATGTCCAAGAGGTATGAGGACATGTGAAAGCTCGAGAATGTTCAAGGCTAAGCTCCTTTGATTGCAGAGATGGCCACTGTTAGATTTTCTGATAAGATATCATCCTGATTGAATGATACTCCCTTGTTTACGTAGTAATATATCAAAGGCATATATGATAGAGAAAATTGGGATGCATATGGTTCTCCATATAGCCAACATAACATAGCTACTAGATATTGATAAGGCTTTCTTAGAGAGCTCGTGGGGTACTCTCTATTGGGATTGTACTTGAACTGTTTGTCGACCTTGTACCATTTTGGAAATAGATCCTTGGGAGTGTATTCAAATTTGTTGAGGAGTTCGCTGTCCAACTTCTTAGTCCCTCTCTCAATGTGATAGCATTTCACAGATACTCTGGCTTGAACGAGGCTATGGGATCTTTTCTGGTGTTACAGAAGTATGTGTCATTCACATCTATGTTTTTCGGGATCCAAGTGATGGCGTCTGCACAGGGGAATACCGTCGGGTGGGCGGCTACTCTGAATATGCTGGATTTTCTGATGTTTTTGAATATTTTAATCTCTTGTTGATCTTCGACATTAGTGGAGAAATTAGACTTCTTAAACATGTGATACACCTCTCCCCACTTTAGTGTTTCTCCATCCTTTTCTAGGAGTCCTGATGTGTCATCGTATGTGGCTCCGATCACTTTTGGTTTTCCTTCAGTCTACTGACCACTACCAGAGGCCTCAATACCAAGTGTCTTACTCGTTGTCTTCTTCCGCAGGGACATATTTGGACTTGGAAGAAAAAGGTGGGCTTAGTTAAGAGATTTAAGACATAAATAATACGAAGTTGAATGCAACATGATAATTTTGAAATACCAGAAGATTCACTTGAATTGTAACTGGGTAGAGGGTCGTCATCTGATGATGATGAGATGATGGACGACATGTTGAACAACTCGGTGAAGGTTTGAGGAGGAAAGAGTGAAAATTGTGCTCACAAGGTGGAATCGAAGGTCTTGAAGTTAACTCCTTCGATGGAAATCAGAGGAGTTGATAACAAGTGTTTTGATGTGCATCAGACAAGTTAGTGCCAAAGCCTTCGATGTGGCTTGGGGAAGTTCGTGCCAAAGCTTTCAAAAATCTTAGGGAGAGCTGGTTGAAAGGGCTCCGGTGTATTATCGACAGAGTTAGTACCAACTCCTCCGATGGGAATCTAAGGAGTTAGTGCTAAATGCTCCGATAACATACCAAAGAAGTTAAGTTTAAAGTCTCTGAACTGTGTGGGGTTTATCAGGGAAGTTGTCAGGGACTCCTTCGATCATACTGAAGGATTCAATAAGAACTCCTTCGTTATGATCAAAGGAGTTAATAAGAAGTTAACTTTTGCTATGTCGATGGTGAAAGTGCCAAATAAACTTGTAAGACCTTTCAAAACTTGGTTTGCTGTGGTTGACCTAGGCCAGTCTGGGGGAAAAACTTGGATTATATTGGCTTGTCAGTGATAGTGGTCTTGACGGTCATGGTCGTGTCGAATATGGGAAAAGTTAGGGCTTGCACCAAATAGAAGTAGCGTCGATGATAATAGGTTTCGGTCAAAGGCGAGACTCCTGTGAGGGGTTTGGTTTGGGGAGGTTTTTCGTTCGAGCCTAGGGCCTTGGTGAAGGGAGACGTAGAGCCATAGGGTCAATCTTGTTAAGCGAGTGGTTGCAGTAATCTTGTGGATGGTTATGGCTTCCAGGGAGTGAAACTATAAGAACAAAACAAGCCTTATCCTTAATCGAAAAAACTAACCCTAGATTGCAGAGTAGGGTTGGTTGGTTACCTCTGTTGCCATGTGGACGATCAAGATTACTCGAAGGTGCCTCGACACACTATTTCCTTGAGGGGGAAGTCTTTTGATCCTTAACGCTTGGTGAAATAATGAAAAAGATGGGGCAATTTGATATATATATATATATATATATATAATCGGCAAATTAGCATTTAATGCAGGTGGTTGGCATTTATGATCGGAGGACTTGGGAAGAACTCCTTCGATGACCATTGGAGACGTTTAGGTTAAGTCCTTCGATGTACATTGAAGGACTTTGTGGCCGGTTACAGTCCAGATGGGTCTCCTAATCCAAACAATGCATAGTCTAATTGAGACTGTGTACTGGTGAGTACCCATTGTTGTTGTCGAGAGAATTTAGACTCGTCAACATGACCCCAACTTAGAAATGTCACAACCACTCTACTTCTAATGGCAGTGGTCATCCTCCAATGTGGTTAATAAAAAGAGAGTTAATTGTGCCACAATTATTTCAACTTGAAATGAGTGTAACTTTTGTGATACTTCTTTGAATCTCTATTATGACCCCAATTTTGAAATTCCATAACCATGATGTGTCAGCTAGCACTTAGGCTGCAATCTTGGTGCTTTCTTAAAAAATATGTACTTTGCAATACTTGTAGTTATCGCTGAAAAAGCCTTAAAATCATTAATTTAATTTGATTGATTTTTATTGCATATTTTTTTGAAAAGAATTGAAATTTACAATTTGTTTCTTTAGATTTTGTACAAAAAACTTGAAATGGATATGTTTGTCATGATCCTTTTTTTATTTTTTTACCATCTTGGCCCTAAGAAAGAGCTTTGATACCACTTGTAGTGAACCTTACTAGATAAAAGATAAAACCTAAAATTCAAAACACCAAAATGGATTACATAAGAGCAAACACCAAAAATATAGAGAAAACCCTTAAAGTTGAGTAACCTTACTCCTTGTGAGATGAATCAACTTAAGAAAAAGCTTTAATACCACTTATAGTAAACCTTAGTAGATAAAAAATAAAACATAAGTTTCAAAACACCAAAATAAATCACATTAATAAACCCCAAAAATATAAAAAAAAACCCTTAAAATAAGATAATGTTACTTGAAAAAATCGATCTAAAGATTATGCTTATTACAATATAATATCCAATACAATAATACTTCCATGTATATATACTCTCATGAATATTCTTAAGGACTTATGTCTATTAACCTTCATAATTATATTTATTACCTACCAAATATTTAATAGAACTTATTCACATTATGGTCATGTAATTCCAAAGGTACCTATTATTACAACAATTATCCTCGCTATGTACCTCCTAATGTACATAAAAACAAAAAGTATATAATGTGACAAGGGCAAGGGAACTTGAAGTTTAACAAAGCGTGTAAGGTTAAAACATTATAAATGTGTACACTGATGAGTGAGATGTACATTAGATACTAGTGAAAAAGTGTGTTGCTGGGTGTATAGGGACCCTCCATCACGAGTGTGTTTCAAAATACCCTATTTATATCTTTCTAACTACCTCATGTGATTTAATACATCAAATCAATGCTTTGTAAAAGTTTATGGTGAGCAATTGAGGCAAAGAACCACCAAATCAAGTTCATAAGAGGTATTATGAAAAAATTCATAAGAAGTATTATGAAAAAAGTTATAGTAGGACAAAAGAGCCAAAGGTTAAGTTCATCATCTTCTTCAATGAATAGACAAATGAATAAAGAAGATGGGTTGATCCACTAACTAATAATATATATAAGTAAAATAATTTAATTTAATTTAATAGGGATACAAAATAATTTGATTTATGATTAATAAATTATATAAAAATAAATATAAATTATTATTGATAAAATGAAAGTAAAATTTTAATAAATTGATGGGTAGAATTTTTTAAAAGAAATGAATTATTTTTAATAATTAAAATTAAAAATAAAGATGAATAACAAAAATTAATAAATTGAAAGGGAAAGATGAAAGAAAAGAAAAGATTACACGGAACAATGAATTAGACTAATTACAACATGTTCCAAGAATGATCAACTTTGTAAACCTTGATTGAAGTTAAAATATTTTTTAATTTGTAGGGTTTTTTTTATTTTATTGATATGGGATGAGTAACTCGAAAATTTTGGCTTCATTCAAAGTAGATGAAGTGTTTGGTATTGTGGAAATGCTTAGCTAAAGTGGATTTATTGAGACGGTTATGAAAGATGTTAGCAATATGTTTTTGAGTCGAGTTTAGATATATAGGGTTATGTGAGGTTGGACAAAGGTTTTGATATTCTATCTAACTAATATGATTAATAATTCCATGAATGTAAGGAAATTATATTCATAGTTATTGATCATATTTAGCCAACAAAAATATCAGAACTCTTTTCAAACCTAACAAAAGTAATTATTTAGAAGTGTTAAAGATAAACCTAACCCCCTTATATCTCCAAGGTGTTTACCAAATTCCTTTCTTGTGACAAATTTACATTTGTCAAATTGGTAGGTCTATCCAAACATGTTTCAAAGAACATATCATTGACATCTTTTATACGAAAAACCTATATTGGTCAAATTGGTAGGTCTATCCAAACATGTTTCAAAGAACATATCATTGACATCTTTCATAACCGCATCGTGAAATACAAAACATATTATTGACATCTTTCATAACCACATTGTGAAATCCGGAACATATCATTGACATCTTTCATAACCACATTGTGAAATCCAAAACGCATCATTGACATCTTTTATAACCACATTGTGAAATCGCTTTAGTTGAGCATTACAACAAACACCTTCTATTTCGATCAAGCCATAATTTGAGTGTCAACCCCACATTACACATTGTGCATCATCGGGGAAATTATTCAAATATAAATTATATTTTCTTTTAGTCTTATTAAATTAAATTATTTTATGGGTTAGCCCATCTTCTTTATATTCTCCATTCTATTTTGTAAATTTTAATTTTAATTCCATTTATTTATTTAAATTTGAATTCTTCTTTCTTAATAATTTTTCATAATTATTTTATTTTATCTAAATTTTAAATTAATTTTTTACTTCTATTACCAAAAAAAAGTTGTCCATCTTTATCATTATTTAATTTATATAAATAGTTTATATTACTATTAACCATTTAATTTTTACTTTTTCTTTTTCTTAATGAATTGATCTTGATATTCTTTAATTTGCAAATTACTTCTTCATAAACTATTAACCATTTAATTTTTATTTTTTCTTTTTATTAATGAATTGATCTTGATATTCTTTAATTTGCAAATTACTTCTTCATTGATATAATTTCTTTATTGTAAAGAAGTAATTCTTTTTAAGATTAATGTTTTTTTTCCTTAATTGTTTTTGACTATATATTTTAAACAATAATATTTTTAATAAGTTTTTAATGTTTATATTATTCCTATCCTATATATTTGGGTTAAGGGGTCATTTTTATTTTATCTTTCAAAAACTTTGTTTGGATTTCTAGATAATGGGTGAGGTTCTTGCTTCATTCAAATGTTGAGACATTCAACATTGTTTGGTCATTTTTATTTTATCTTTCAAAAACTTTGTTTGGATTTCTAGATAATGGGTGAGGTTCTCGCTTCATTCAAATGTTGAGACATTCAACATTGTTTATTTTCAAAAAATCTCATTACAATTATAATTAATTGTGAAAACCTTCATGTTCAAAGAATAGCATAATTAAATAGTGATTAACACAGATAAGATATGAAACATGACGATAATAACAACTTTAAAAATTGTGAGAGGAAAAATTATATTGAATATGTGAACATTATAGATAGAAATTGAACAATATTTTTTACTACATCATTTAACATTAAGAAAAACAAATTTATATAAAAAAAAATGGAAATCAATATTTCAAAAGAATCTAATAAAAGTTATAACATGGATTGAAGTTATCTAAGCAAGATGCCAAGGTGGATGATAAAGCTAATGAGGTAAGCAAGTATTTCATATGGATGAAACTTAGTTAAGTAGATCAATTCTATGATTTATTATATTTTTTTTTGAAAAACAATTCATAAAATAAAAACTTTATTATTTTATATAATTATTTAATTATTTAAATGATTTAATTAAATATCTTTATTTTTATTTTTATCTTTGTCATAAGCATCCAAACTAATCTATACTTATAAGATAAATATTTTAAATAATTTTATTAAATTATTTTTTATTAATATTTTTATTTTTTTTCATAAAAACCAAAACTAATCTTATCTTTGATAATTTTTCATATATATAATTTTTCCTATAATTATACATAATTTAAATCTCCTAACAAATAAATTAAGAGGATTTTGACTATATATTGTTTTATAAATAAATTTAAAAACAAATTATATTTTCAAAAAGATGTTTTCAGAATGACTTGTCTAAACTTTGAAATATTGAGGTAAATATGGTTTTGTAGTAAGACCTTAATTTAAAAGTATCCTATATTGAGGTAAATATGGTTTTGTAGTAAGACCTTAATTTAAAGGTATCCTGTAAAAGTGGGAGTAAGCCTTTACTTTAGAGATTATCAAAAAAATTATTTTAGATAAAATGTTTTATTTGTACACAAAAGTTTTATTTGTAAACAATAATGTTATTAATATTATATTAAAACTAGGTCAATAAATTGTCATTGAATGTCAAGATCTTGAGATTATATTAAGACTAAGTAGATAAATTTGAGAAATATAAATGTTTAAAAAAAAAAAAAAAATCTAATAAAGTTAATGATGAAATGAGCTATTACAATTTGTGAAATAAATTGTGGAAAATGATGTTTGAATGACGAAAGAGGTTTTGATTTGCTAAGTTTGTTAAGATCGTCCAATTTTTCACTCATCAATTTTTGACATAAATAATGGCATATGCAATTAAAATATTTGAAATAAATTATATGCAATTAAATTATTTGAAATAAATTATAATATTTGAAATAAATTATATGCAATTAAGTTATTTGAAATAAATTATATTATATTGAGGTAAAAGGTCTTTGAATGACTTTGACTCTGTTTAAGTTTGTTTAAAATGCTTTTTTTTTTACTTGCATTTTGTATTGACGTTAGAATGTGTTGGTTTTTTTAATTTAATATTGACGTTAGAATGTGTTGTTTATTTATTTATTTAATATTGACGTTAGAATGAGTTCGTATTTTGCTGCACTTTATAGAGATGGTTAAGTGTGAAAAATAAATTCTTAAATAGAATGTGGTAGTTTTTGGTTGTACTTTATAGAGATGTTAGATGTTGCATTTTGTATTGATGTTAGAATGTTGCATTTAATATTGACGTTAGAATGTGTTCGTATTTATAGAGATGGTTAAGTGTGAAAAATAAATTCTTAAATAGAATGTGGTAGTTTTTGGTTGCACTTTATAGAGATGTTAGATGTGTTAGTATTTTGTTGCACTTATAAATATTGTTAAGTGTGAAAAATAAATTCGTAAGTAAAAATGTTGTAGTTTTGGTTGAGATGTTAGATGTGAAAAATAATTCGATTTATTGATTCATTGTGTTGTTTGTATAATAGTCACGAGCATTGCAAATATTTTTTTGCAATTTTTTTCATTTTTAGATTAAGTCGATTATAAATGAAATTTTTAATTTCTAAAATTGTATTACTTATTATATTGAGAGTAGTGAGATGAATTTACAACCTAGGTATATATGTCACTAACAAGTAGGCCTGTCATGTTTGTAATGTAAAAATAAAAATTGAAAATAAGAAGAAAAAAGTGAAAATAAAAAAAATAAAGTTCATAAAGTTTATACATTTACCTTAGCTTTAATGTTTTAAGCACTAATATGTTTATGCTTGGATTTTTTTAGATCTCTTTTGGTGTTTAATAGATCCATAGTTAAAGATGAATCTATGATGCTAGATAAATCTAGAACGAGTCTCCAGAATTTGGTGTTTTTTTTTATAAATTTAATGATTGATTTTCATATTTATTCAATGCTCAATTCACAAGTTATGTATGACCATTGAATGCATGTTTGTAGTTGTAAGGTATTTTTGATTTTGTTGGAACCCTCTCTTATGGGAAATGTGATATAATGTGTTTCTTTTAGTTTCTCTTAATTGAAATGGCGTATAGAGCCATGGGTGGTACTTTTAAGATCCATATAATTTTGCTTGAGTTCATGGATTAGAGATTGTATATGAGTTGATTTCATTTAATTGCCTTTTGTTTTGATGACAAGTGAAGAGTTTTACTCAAAACATGTTGGCCTTTTACTTTGATTCAAGTGAAGAGTTTCACTTAAAAACATGTCGAAGAAAAATATTTTATGATAATGAGGTATACTTGGAATTGTCATCAGTAACAAAATTAAATTTCTAGACATATAGTATTCTTCTTAATAAAACACGAGACATAGTAGTAAGATTCATTATAGGTTGACATTAAATGTGCTGAATTTGTTGCACATTGTGGTTTGCTAAAACCTTGCTTTTCTAAGGTTGAACCTAAGTCTTTCAAACCCATTACAAACACAATCATATTAAACAACACACATTATATATAGGAAAAACTAGTAAAAAGGTGCACTACTATTTAAAGTTAAATTAATTAAACAAAGGGGGATTAACACATAGAAGCTTTGCACATATGACAAATGGATTCATCCATGCAATTGGACGAATAATATTTTAAGGGAATGAAGGGTGGTGCTAAGGGGGTCTTTTGGTTGTTTGTTTGGAGAAGCTATGAGGTGTGATAGAAAAAAATTTTTGTCGATAAGGAGGTAGCGAGGATATCCTAACTAGTTGTTAAGGGGTTTTTGACATGGTTTTGGGGAGATTGAGAGGGAGTTAGAGAGGGTGACACATATTTATTGATTGAGGGCTTGAGGGTTCTCAGTTTCAAATTGAGGGGTAGGTTGGAAAGAGAGTTGTTCGCCAATTCTTAGTTGCCCATCTCTGTCGAAGTTGTTGTTGGTTGCTAGAATTTGGGTTCTTTTGGAAACTGTTGTAATTTCTATTCAAATCCTGCATTACTTCCAGGTAAGCCTCATCCTAGTTAGTAAGGGCATATATCCCCAACCCACAATCAAGTTTTTCTCTCTCTTTTAGGCATGAGGAAACCTTGGTGGGTGATGAAGTGGGCATTGGATAGGCCCTAACAATTGGATTACATGTATTTGATCGAATGACAGATGGTTTGGGTCCACTTTTCAATCCAAAACCTTGATTGAATTTGATTAGCCCGTGAAATTTGTTATGTCATACATTGTACACGTTTGGAGAAAATGGATGAGATCTTGACCTTTGTTTTATTCCCCATGAATGGTTTGGATTGGCTTGTTGTCTTTTGGATGTCAAACGAAGGTTTCTTTATAGGAATCTCACGAGGTCATCATTGATCGTTGGATTGACTTGTTGAAGGCGTTGGCTAAATGCTCTACCTTTTTGTTTTTTTTGGCTGGAATCCGACGATGTAAATCTGGACAAAGTCACTGTTTTTTGTTGTTTAAATTGCATTTATGAATGCATAGATGGATTTAGCATGCTGAAAACCCTTGGGGAAATCCAATTATACAAAATTAGCCACTCAAATACGTAGATCCAACCATTCCTCACGGAATTTCGGGCAAAACCAAGCAAAAAAAATCGCTGGAAAAGAGCCAAAAGGTAGAACGTTTAGACTATGCGCTTGTTGAATAGTATGGTTGATGCTTAGTTGGTGGCCACTAGAATCATTGGTTGATTTCAACATTGGTCAAGTAGAATCATAAAAGAGGGTAGAGAAGTGAAATTCTAGTATAATTTACCAAAGTAAGAAGACCTCAAAGTATTAATAAGAAAGACACAATTTTAGTAAGCAACACTAGGTAGAATTGTGGTGAAAATGTAATTTCAAAAAGAAAGTGGAGGAAGAGGAACTTAGAGAAGAGAATATAGGTTGGAGTTGAAAGAGTAGGAGAAGTAAGAGAAGTAAGAGAAGGGAATTCCTGATAAGGTGGGGTAAAATAAATAAGAAAGAAGTGAGAAAGGTACCACAATTCTAGCCATGGTTGGGTAGAATTGCAGAAAGAAAGAAAGAAAAGAAAGAAAGAGATAATCAAGGAAGTTGAAGGAAAATCATGTTGTGCATTGGACAAATTTGTAGAGAAGGAGAAGAGTTGGAGCTTGGTGAAAGGACATAGTGCAAGTAAGTAGATATGGGTATAACTATGGAATGAGAAGATAATTTGAAGTAGTAGAAGTGGTTAGAATTGGGAAGAAGAGCAATGACAAAAATTGGAGGAAGAGAGCAAGCCAATACTAGAAGAAAGTAGACAAAGAAACCTAGATTGCATAGGTAGTATTTTTTGGTAAGGAGAGGCCTAATCGAGTCCTATACTAGTAGGTGGTTGTAAAATCATAGATTTGTAAAATGAACCTAGTGATACCAGTTGATTTGAAAGTCCCATTGCAGGCTTTGAATGTAAAATCTCCAATTTGTTAAGTTTCCCTCAATTGATGAAAATCATGTTGAGAAAGCTTCTGAATTATCTTACTTGTGTGCATGTTGCCTTCCATCGTGTGCTCATGATGTTCTCTATTTGAATGCCCCATATAGTTGGGTTTCACAGTGCAGATAACAATTGGAAAATGCTTGTTGCACTACATTGTTGTGGTATCATAGCTTTGTCTCTGTAAATTTCAAATGGAGGAAAACCTAGCGGGAGCATGCAGATTCAAATAACATCATTTGGTATAAGAGCAACTCTTATTGTAGGGCTTGAAGGAATGAAATTGTGTAGTCACCCATGGCGGAAACATCAACATGGTATTAGAGAATGAGCATCAAGCTAAGAAGTACATCTCCAACAAGGGAGAGAGACTGGGTAAGTTCTACTTTGGGGAGACAACTCTAGCTACTTCTGGGGTGTGGTTGTAGGGTGAGTAGTAATACCTCTAGTTGTGTGTTGGGTAGATGTTGTTAATAATTTGAAAGTGCACATGGTGAGAGGGAGAAATTGTGGAGAAATCCATTGTTGGGTAGAGTTGTAGAGTAGACAACTCCAATAATAGGAGAGCAACAAATTGTTGGGTAGAATCACTAAGGTAATTCCAACAATAGGAGAAGTAGTGTTGCGTTTAATTGTAAGACACAATTCCAACAAAGAAGTTCAATTGAGAGGGGAGTAGATTTGAAATTTGTAGAAAAGAACATAGGAAGTCATCTAGGAAGGGGTTGTTGAACTTGAAAGGAAGCCAATAATATTGATGTTGATAGTTGGAGGATTTATAAGCATAGCTTGAATTTATGCACGTGGATGATATAAGTGTTGTGAACCTTGGATTGTCCAGGAATAGAGAACCCTTCGAGGTTATAGGGTTGGAGTGTAGATTTTCATATTTGCTAGTGGAGAGAGGAAGGATAACTCTAGTGAGTAGAGTTATCGGATTGAAAGAAGAGACTACACATAGAAGGTGCATGGATGACACTTGGGAGGAGAGTGAGAAATGGGATAATATAAAGGTTATGAACGTTGGATTGCCCAAGTATAGAAAACCCTTCAAGGTTGCAAGTTTTGAATGCAGATTTTCATATATGCTAATGGGGAGAGGAAGGATAACTCTAGTAAGTAGAGTCACTAGATTGAAATGAGAGACTACACATTGAAGGTGCAAGGATTTCATTCATGAGGAGAGTGAGAAATGTGAGTCTCAATAAGAGAAGGTCTTGGAAGGATGTGACCTTGGAGGAAATCTAGAAATTGATGGTTAGGTTGGAAGCCTTGGAGGAATTCCAAGGGAAAAGTCAGAGGAAACAACCCAAGAATGTGGGTATAGAGACTACCCTTTCTAAGGGTACGAGTGTGAAGAATGCGAAGGAAAAAGAAAGACCACTTGAGGAGGATGTTGTGGTAGCATTGGGGAAAAAGATGCTAAGAATGGTTAAGTTGGAGCAGGTTGAGAAATCCTACCATGCAAAGAAATTAGATCTCCATGTCAAAGAAGAGAAAGAGTAGTTGAAACCCTTCCAACAACGGATGAGGGCAATGATGAATATTTGTGCAAAGTAATTGAGTTTTTAAGTGAGGATGACATGAGTTATTATTAGATTAAAGAATGCAAAGAACATGCCCAAGTTGAAGCTGGTCAAGTAAAGAATGCAGTTGAAGAGGCCAAAGTGAAAAATGGGAAACATATTAAGAAAACTCTCTATGTAGAGGTTAAGATAGATCTCCATGCAAGGGAGAGGAGTGAAGGTGATGAACAACAACTTATTGAATGCTTGCCAGAGTTGGGAGATGGTGATATGGAGGTCATTAGTTGTGAAATTGAAGAAATTGAGAAGCTCATAGTATTGAATATTCCAGAAGGAGGTAAAGAAATGAAAGAAAGTGAATATGACATAGCCTTGAAGGCTATAGAAGCAGAGAGTGAGAATGAGAAGGAAGTCCATAAAGGTGATGGATAGGAAGATATTGAGTCTGCCATAGCTGCAACACGAGTAAAGAGAAAAGCAACAGATATAGTCGAGGAAGAAGCAACCCTAGCAATTGTGAATATAGAAGCTGAGGCTGCATATGAGGAAAGGAAATAGGTCACATAAAAGACCCTCATTTTACCTTGTGATTTGTTTGTTAATGAGTGTGTATAAAAGGATAACAATCAAGTGAAGGTTGTTAGAGATGAAAATGAGGGTGGCATGATGGAGTGCCAGGATTGCTCAGAAGCATGAGCAAAGGAAAATGAAAAGAGAATGATGGAATCTTGTTGATGTTCAAGTCAAAAGAAGAAAATATGGAAGATAGACCTTGTGTTGATACAAATGCCATTAAAGAAGATGAGCATGTTGTTAAGGGTGTGATTGGGGATGAATATCTTGCATTCTATATGCGAGTAGAAGTGGGGGTGCAAGTTGTTGATTGCATGCTATAGAAGAAGAACACAATGGAGGAATCACTATTTATAGGCAAGGAAGTGTTAGGTTGAATATGGAGCCCTTCTGCTCCATGAATAGTTTTCATGTTGTGAAGAAAAGTTAGGAAAGTTAGGGAGAAACCTGCAAAGGTAGAGCATAGACCATGAATTGTTCCAGGTTTGGAATTGGAGAAAGAAGAAGAAGAAGCAAATTTTTTCCATTGTGCATGTTTATATCACACACATAGTGGTGGGGCAATGATGAAGTTGTATAAGGAGTTCATGGTCTTAGAACAAGGTCATGATTTTCTTATTAGCGGGAGAGCATGATGCAAGGGAAAATAACACTATCTTGCAACTATGTTTGTTTTCTCTTTTGGGCACAAGGCAACCTTGGTGGGTGATGAAGAAAGAATTAGATGAGAAACAACCATTGGATCTCGCACACTTCATTGGATGGAGCATGGACGAGTGGGGGTGACTTGCCTAATAAAAACCTTTATCAAATTTATCAGATTAGATTGTGATATTTTCTATGTTGTACATCATGCGTGTTTGGAAAAAAAGGGCGATATATTGGCATTTGGCTTATTCACTGCAAATAGTTTTGATTGGCCTATGGTATTTTAGATGTAGGATGAAGGTTCCTTTGGAGGATTCTCATGAGGTCCTTGTTGATGGTTGGATTGACTTACTAAATTAGAAAGCTGATGCTTAGTCAACAATTACTCGTTGGATAGTTGGACTCTCACAATGATTCTTATGTTGGT
>SNQJ01S0009885.1:53449-84174 GCA_010110895.2 Picea sitchensis | reverse complement strand
TAGATAAGTGTCTTGATACTACATGTTCCAAGTCTCTACTCTAGTCTACAACGAGCTAGATGGAATTAGAGGAAAATAACAAACAATATACAACAAGTAAGTGTTACAAAACTTACTCTATATACTAGTGAAGACACCTCTCCTCCTCCAAAACCAAACTTGTAAATACTTTATCTAAATGTAATGAACCACTAGATAGTGAGTGGGTTCTTAATATGGAAATTTTTTGGCTTACGAGAAAAAGATAGAGAGACCAAAATGAACCCTTGTGAATGAGCAAGTAGAAACATAAATAGATATGAAAATTCTTGAGGGGCATAAGCAAATTTTGTACCGACCATTGTAAGGGTGTTCTTCCCAAAAATGTCAAACTGTTGGTTTTGACCTTGAAGGGATAAGGTCACACCTTAGGTAATTCTCCACAAAACATACCTCTATAGCACAAGAAAGTGTGAATTGTGAACGACATGAATGATATATATAGATGAAGCAGTTGGTTATGACTCATTTCAAACCCACTTAGAGGCAATGTAAATTTCGACCAAGTGAACACCTCAAAGAGTACACCCTAACATGATATTAGGTATATTTAGGAACCCAAGGGTGGCTCCTCAATGGAATAAGGCTCCCACTAATGCACAAGTTTCAAGGGGAATCTAACTTAAAGTGTCTACCATAGCAAGCATACAACCAAGGGAGATAAAGAAAAAAGTCTAGGCTAAAGGAGGACCCTACCATAATAGTGGACATCAAATAGGAAACCATAATCACACACATCTAGACTATAGTGAAGGGACTCAAAAGGGGGAATCTAATATATGTGAGTCATCCCTAGGATGGATAGAAGTTCCTTGGTGTTTTCATATGGTGGGTTTTGCATGTCATCATAATCCCTCGAGTAACAACCCACTTTCACCATGTCCATTTTGAGTGAACAACTTGCCTCAACCATCATCTCTTAGACACCGTTGTACCATTTTCAAGATGCAAATCCATTTTATCCCATTTCTCTTTAACATCAACATGTTAGTTTTCTTCTATCATTATAAAAGGTCCAGCATGTCATATATCCTTATTGGTTTTCATACTTTCAAGCTTATTTCCACTTTTTTCTCAATCTTTAAAGACATTTTAACAATGGCAAGTGTCAATCTTCTCTTCTTTTATCTTTGCAAGCTTCTTTGATAGTATTTTTGATGTTTTCAACCTTTCTAGCCACTACAACATCTACTCTTCCTTGTCTTACTTTCTTGTGAAACTCATCTAACCTTCAATCTAACCATGTTAACTAATGCAACTCTCACCACCATTTTTGGGGTTATATTTAACAATGCACCATATCCTATACCCTATGATTCCCCGCTAACCAATAGTCCACCACACATGGTTCCTTCACTAATATTAAACATGAGGGAGTGGTACATGGTGTCTGTTTGATACACGCTATTTATGGACAAGAGGAAAATGTAGTGATGCAATGATTGGCTCTCTAATGGTGCTTAATGTTAGCCATAATTCATGTCCATTGGACTTAAAAAGTCCACCTCACATAATTGTCCTTAAAACATGCAAACAATTTTCTCTTTTGAATGAAATCTTGGCATCCCATTCACCTTAAACTGTTAATTTCATCTGAAATTTTGCATGCAAACTCACCTCCTCTCATAGTTTTTCTTGCTCTAACTACTCCTCACTACAAAGGTGTTAGCACTCATTCTTTCTTCAACTTCACACAACTCACAAAATCAATCGCTCTAAATTAATGATTAAAAAATAATTAGTTGAATCACTGCCAATGCTCCCCATAAGATCTCTCCTCTTGGCGTCTTTGATTGCTTCATACCTAATTGATGAAGGCCCATCGCTTTACCTAATTGATGAAGGCCCATCACTTTGCCCCATTCCGAAGATGAGAACCAAAACCTTGTACCCAATCTGAAATAATACATAGCCCTAAATTCTACTTCCAACTACACATATCTACATTTTGAATGGATCTATAAACCCACAAGAGTAGTGACGATGTAGAGAGTTCATCATTACAGGGAATATTCACTTCTCGTGACTATTTGCTAGAGGTCTTCTAATTTCATGTTGCTCGACTTTTATCACCATTCTGCTTATCTGTGCCCTTTTCACTATGCTCTGTATTTCCCAAAGGATTTTACATGTGAGAAAGACTATCAAAATCATTGTAATGTATGTTTTTCGATTGTGGTAAGGAACGTGGGGTGAGAAGAAGCTAAAAAAAAGGCATAATTATCAAATATGGGACTCCAGGATCAAATCAAAACCCCTGAAAATCTACGTTTCTAGTCTCATATATAATCGAACAATCACATAAATGTACATATACGCACACTGCAATGGAAAGTTAAGACCGGTAAGCAATGGAAAGCTCATCAAATAAACACATCTACAATGGAAAGTTAAACCCATCTGTGAGAATCGAACTTTAGAAACGAAAGCTCCAAACCCAAACCGCTTTTCAGAAAGGAAAGCAAGAAACTATCCTCTCTGCCAGTATTGCTCTCACTAAATCCTTAGTATAGATGCCTAAATTAATACACCCTTGCACGACGTAGTTTATTTTGTAGGTGCGCGCGCGTTTGGGCATTTCTCAGACTTCTCATATTTATAAAAACTTAACACATTACTGCGGCTTTCCACCAACACCTCTCCTAACAAACAACATTAGCAGAGTGACTTGCAATACCATATAAACATGATAATCATACACAATCAATCGTGTCCAAAACAACCCATCTATGTAGATATCAAATCAACCCATTTTATAAACAATTCACAGAATCAAATATACGTAATCAAATATATTATGGATATAGCTAGATTTTAAATTGACTTATGAGACTTTGATGCATTTGGATTACTATACATTTCTTCCCGAGAGATAATTTTTCCAGCAAGCGCTTAACCAGATATGCACCTTTTGTATATACGCATATACAAATCCACTCAGAAATTATTATATGCCTGGATAAATCACATATGTAGTTTCACTCACTTCCATAATGGTGTCTTCGTATATAAGATATATGGATGACACATATAATGCATCGGTGATAAATGCATTTACGGAAGACAACTCTCCTCCTAAATGCGCATATAGTGTGCTGACACATATATGAAGATATAGGGTCTCCTGCTTATTGTTCAAACCAGTCTTCACACAATTCTTCTACCAATTCTCCAATGAATCTTGCTTAACCTTTTCCACATGAGAATTCCCTGGCCATATAGGAGAGAATGAGATAGTTACTTCTTTGATAAGAATGATCCCACAATATCAAAGGGAATCCAAGCATAAGGATAACCATTCGGACGTAAAACCCATTCTTCTAAAGATTCCCTTCTAGAACCATCGAGAATTCATCTTTTTCTATGCTTTAGAACGAGTTCGCACTTAAAGCTATTCACAACACAAGGAGAAGTTCACACTTCGGTTTAAGGCAGCTCATGAATGGGTCATTCTCGTACTCTAATATATTAGCAGCCTGCGATCCTTCTTCAAAAGTGAGTTTTCTAGAAAGAGATGAAAGTAACTTTTCACAGGAGAAATTTCTTATGAAGATCCTGAATACACCATCATTAATACACCATCACGATGACCAAAATCAAGGGTAACACCCGAAGTTCGATGTGACATTTTGGAAGATCCCTTCGTGAGAAGATGGTCATCCGTCATAAGTTGTTAAGGTAATGGAATATGGTATGAGCTTAGGAGAGACAAGTTTCTACCATACAGATTTAGAAATAATGCATGTGGATGCACCATCACCGATGATGCACCGATGAACTATAATATTCCAAATTTTAATGGGGATTTTGAAAGCGATGAGAGTGGGGAGGCAAGGTTATCCACTATCAAGATCAAATGTGACGAGTCGAGTATCAACAAGGTCAACTGCCCCCAAGGTGGAAAGTAATGATTTCACGAAAGTGCATGTTTGAAGCAAAGAATTTAAAAATCGACGAACCGAACTCGAACCGCCAAATGGTTTGATCTGGCTTTATGGTCTAACGGGTTCAAACCAATTAATAAACTCAACCGAATGGCTTATGACCAAATCAAGCCGGGTTATGATCAAACCGAAGGTTTCACGTATAGAAAACAGCAAAACATGAGAATATGGACATTTTAAATTAAAAGTAAAATAAAATAAGCAGCACACATGCATGCATTATTTTATATATTCATAATAGATTTCCATTTTCTATTTTGAACACTATGACAATTTGATAGATGAATAATATATGATAGAAGAAAAAATGTTTATAGCATCAAGAAGGATGATGAAACGATACAATTATTTCCATTGAACAATGAAGACCCTAGATAAGTGTTTATAGCGTTTGCAAAGTTCCTAAGCATGATTAAAGAAATGAAGGAACGTTATGATGTTACGAAAAGAGTTGAGCCAGGCGTACAACACAATGATGTTTTCCTTCTAGACAAAAAAATGAAGAGTATTAGTGAAATTTATGAACAATAAAATAGAAGATATGAAAGTGCACTTATGAAAAAGATATTACAAACAACAATTTCATTTTGGTGGAGGAACCAGAGGAAAAATATTAGAAACAACCCATGAAAGTAGAATATGATGCAATGATGAAGAACCAAACATGGGAGCTTGTGTCGAGTCCTAAATGAATAAATGTTATAGGTTCCAAATGGGTTTATAAGACAAAAATTAATTCAAATGGGGCATAAAACTACACAACATGAGTTTTTGAAGCTACCAAGTATGTTGGGAATGTTGGAGGTTGATATCAAGGGAGGAATAGATGCAAAATGTCTCAAATTCACTCTCTCTTTTTCTTGTAAATTCTATAGCTATTTTTAGAAGGGAAATGTAAGACAATGAAAGAGGCGACTCTATAAATTTTCTAGATGAGATTTCTCTAAAAGATTAGAAGTTTCTTACTTTATATTACCTCCTTTTAGAAGATATTAAATTAATTCGAATAAAAGTAAAAATAACTAGAGTGAGAAAAATTCAAGCATACCTGGCTTGATTTGGACATTGTGGAAATATCTCAAGTACTTGTTTGGTGCTTTGTCTCTAGCCTCCAAGAAACTAAATGGATAGCTAGGTTTATTCAATGGCACAAATCACTGGTGGTCCCTTAATAAAGGAACAACACGAATGGTTCAGAAATTGCTATCGTGCCTATAATGCTGAGTGAGGTTTGGGATTTTATGAACTTCTAACAATAGGAACACGCGTGTGTTTTCCTGCTGACTATGTTGCCATTGTTTCATCCACCAACCCCATGGCCCCACCCACAAGTGCTAGTATAATTTCAAAATAACTAGTTTTATCTACATGGTTGGTTTAATCTAAACCATGTTTTTTTAAAGTCTTCTCTATGTATCATGAGGGTGATTTTTAAGGAATCTCTTTATACCATTGAGTAGAACAATTATTATTACTAGTATAATTTATAACGAACTACTTTTATCTACATGGTTTATTTTATCTACACCACTCAATGTAAGCTTCAAACATCAAATTTAAGAGACTTATATGTTAGGCTATATAATACTCAATCCTCCATTAAAAGGACCATTGATTTCCATGAGGAATATATATATAAGGAATTGAATTCAACCACAAGTTGATGGAGGTACAATGTGTTTATGTTTGGGATGACTCTATATGTTGTTCTTTTCACTTAAATTATATATATGCGTGAAAGAGAGGGCATATATTAATAATAAATATGTGGAGAAATCACAATATTGTTTATGTTAATTTCAAGAAATGTATACAACATCATTAAATTAAAATCAAATTTATTGAATATATATCAATTATAGAAGATATTAAAGACAAGTTTTAAGTTTGATTACAAACTTGATTGTTGAACCAAGTAGAGACCAAAGTGTTGTTATTGGCAAAATTTATGTGAATAACTATGTGGTTTTTCATCTCCCTCTTCCTCCCTCATCAATACTTAAGGAGGAAGAATTCTATCAAGCAAAAAGACAAAACCCCAAGACTAGATTTGGTTTACACAAAGACAAAACCCCAAGACTAGATGGTGTTCTAGTGTTTTTCCAAGACATATGACGATGAATTGAGGATGATCTAATCATCACTTTTAAGCGAAGGTAGTTTGTAATGGTGAACTACTAAAAAGTTCCAACATTGTGTCATTGTAGTTTTCAATATTTCTTTGCATGTAACAAAATCATATGAAAAAGTTCCAACATTGTGCCATTGTAATTTTCAATATTGCTTTGCATGTAACAAAATCATAAAAACGTGAATGATTCTATAATTTAGTTCTAATTGTGTAAATTAATTCTACTAATTATGTTTGTTGAAATGATTAAATTAGTTCTACTAATTATGGCTTACAAAAGGTTTGTTGTGAAATAACGAAAATCCATCTACACATTGTGAAGCTTGTTACTCAGCAATCTACATGTTGTAAAGCTTTTACTATGAAAGGGGCATAAATTTCATTTTCTAAAGATAAAAACGCAACTAACATTTAAATAGAAATGTAGTTATTGATTTTAGATATTTGTAGACCTTTTCAATGGCAAAACAAACTTATAGAGTACTTCAATATCGTCTAAGGAAAAAGTTCTATGTTATAAAAATACTAGAAAACTTAGTAGCAAACATGGACATGGTACAAAAGCTACAAAGGGTAAAGTGCATTATGACAATTTACTAGGTAGAATAAAAAAATTATATGCTTTATGAAATCAAACATTGATGATAAGCCAAAATGTCATCGACTAGTCACTTTCATGAAAGTAAATGAGACTACATGACATGGAACCTTAGGAGAGAGGTTTTATACTAATGTGTCCGCTTTTTAAATCTAAAATCAAAAGAATCTATGAAATCTTTAAAACACCTGCAACTTGATGAATGTCTAAGATGCAGAGAACAATGTGGAGTAGAATGCTTCAACAATGGAATATAATGCCACACATCCATCTGTCTGAGTGTGTGGCAACCTAGGCCCTAAGGAAATCAAGAAGGAATTGGAAAAGTTAAGCAAGAAATGACACTCGGATGCAAGTTAAGGAATATGTCTACGGAGTTAATTTAGTTATTAGATGAGTGGGAGTGTGTACATGGTGTGTTCTTAATCTTAATTGGATGTTATTTGAGTTAATTTAGTTATTAGATGAGTGGGAGTGTGTACATGGTGTGTTCTTAATCTTAATCGGATGTTATTTTTAGTAGATGATTGTAGAATGTGAGGTTTTGAGTTAGTTCTAGTGGTTAAGTGTTATAGAGTTAATTTAGTTATCAAATGAGTGGGAGTGTGTAAATGGTTTATTCTTAATCTTAATAAGATCTTATTTTTAGTAAATGATCGTAGAATGTGAAGTTATTTTGAGTTAGTTCTAGTGGTTAAGTGCTACCCAGTTAATCTAGTTATTAGATGAGTGAGAGTGTGTACATAGTGTGTTTTTAATCTTAATAAGATGTTATTTTTAGTAAATGATCTTAGAATATAAAATATTTTAAGTTAGTTTGAGTGATTAAATGCTGTAAATAAGGAGATTATGAGATAAGGTTTACCAGTTACTTATGTAGATATTATTGAATCTCATTCTATGTATCCACCCAATAAAGTTGCCAAAAAATACAAAGACCAATTTTCCTTTTTGTAATGAAATATAAATCTATCTTTATTAAACCTTGAATCTCACTCGATTTCTATGTCTCTACCAAGTAAAGTTACCGAAGAATGCTAACATACCAATTTACCTTTTGTAATGAAATATAAATCTATCCTCATTAACATGTGAAACCTTCGGTTCTGTAACTTGAACTTAATTCGATTGTAGATTCATCCCTCCGATGGGCCCGAATCTAAGGATGGCCGGGTGTGAATGTCGCCGACAAACATACATTAGCAATTTGACCAATTAAACATACATTCGCAATTTGACCAATTTTAATTTCACTTGTGCCATGAAAATGTGGAAATTCATGTGACGGGATGAAGTCTTAAAGGCAGTGGTAGTGTTTGTTTGCACTCTGACAACGGTTTTGTAACAATAAATGTATAAGTATATATCAAGAAAGATTATCTTTGAACGCAACTCTATCAAGGTTGTGTAGAAATTGTATATGATGATTTATGTCGTGTGATTATGATTTAGTGGGTAGAACGTCACCTGTGTTCTTTAGATAAACCATGCATATCTAATGGAAATTATTACAGAACAGTTCGCAGTTATTCCAAAACTACGAGAAATTCTGTTAAAAATACGATCCAGATTTATGATGTGCACCAGCGAACAAAAAGCTTGAAAAAAAATGAGATTGGAAAAAGTCAATCGCTAGATCGTAACCATGAGGACGATGACAATAATCTAATTGCAATAATCAAAATTTAGATATCATTGTCAGAAAAACCTGGAAGAATGGCCAAACAGAAAATTTTGGAAACTCTTCGTACTGGCATTTTAGTGTCTAAGTTACAGAACGAGCCCAGAGCTTAAGATGTTCTTTCATATCCACTCCTGTCGCACTTTGGGTCGACAATTCCCAGATTCCCAAGGGTAATTCTTGAAACCTTGTATTCTCGGGTCTCTTTTCATGTTGGATTAATCGCTTCAATCCAGGGAGAAGATCCAATACTCGTGGGCTCAACTTGTCCTGGATGAAGTCAAAACCAATTTCTATAAAACCTTTTAGCTCTTGCAATTCTAGATCCGTTCTATTTTGGGGGTTTCTCTTCTTCCTATTCTCTGTTATATCTATCCCCCGCGAAAAAATCTCTGACTTTGGAAGAGGCTGTCGTTGGAGAAGGCGTAAAGTGTTGGGTCGAAGGATGATCTGAGGGCTTGCCTTCAATTCTATGAATAGATGGAACACGGGGTTGGCCTTTGATGAGAGATGCCGGGATATAGAAACCTGACGGTAATGCCGGGATTTTGCAGGTTTGCATCTGTTTCACCAACATTCCAAATAGCCACTGCTGAGAAGAATGTT
Source organism: Picea sitchensis (assembly GCA_010110895.2). NCBI lineage: Eukaryota > Viridiplantae > Streptophyta > Pinopsida > Pinales > Pinaceae > Picea > Picea sitchensis. The sequence goes on along the minus strand of SNQJ01S0009885.1, from coordinate 75,175 downwards.
CAGGAGAAAGCTAAATATCATGGGCGCGCTCAGATTCAAAATTCAAATTCAAATGGGCGCGCTCAGATTCAAATTCAAATTGAAGATGCAGTCTCCTCACGCTTTGCAGTCCCCTCACGCTTCCCATCTGTTGGCACATATGGAGCTGACAGTGTTTAATGCTATGCAGGTCCATGGGTATGGGCGCCGTGGGTATGAGTCACGCAAATAGAGACGACGTTTGGATTCGAAGCAGACTGAAAATAGTTGCCGGAATCTAAGGGGTGAAAGGAGGTCGGAAAAGGTGCTGGCATGGTATGACACCTGCACCATGCACTTCATACCCATTGGCATCCATCATCTGATCTGCACGAGCCAGGTAGCACGGCCATCCAGCCTGCAGAGTCTTAAAGACTTTGCAGCAGGCTAGATATTGCTCGCCGAAAATAGAGGGCCAATCTGTGTAGGGCCCACGCAGAAAGTAAAGCATATATAGTGGCATAGTCCAATCCGCGTGGAGCCCACGCACAAGTGGAGAGAATGGTACAATGAGTGTTGTACACGCAAATTTATGTGAAGCCTACGCAGAAAGTAACAAAACATGAATTATTATGAATCAAATTTATTTCTCATATGTTTTTTAAAGTATTATAATATTTTTTTTAATTAAAAATTTAATATTTTAATATTTTTTATAAAAAATGTTAAGTGTTGGTTATAAAAATAAAGTTGGTTTAATTAAAAAAGGTTATATATATTTTATTGAGATTTAAACTTGTGATTTTTTAAGAGGAAATATATATTTTTAATTATTAAATTTTTACTTAAGTGGTATAAAATTTGAGAAAAGATTAAAAATTTAAATCTAAAAAAATTTAAATTTTTCAAAAGTTTAATAGATATAGAGTTAAAATCTATCTATGCTTATATTATTTATACTAGCACAACGTCAAAGCTTCCTCTCGTAGGTTAATGGCCGGAACCCTAAACACTCTCTATAGGTTATAATAAGCTTTTGATTATCTGCCCGAGCTTGCAGCAATGGCCTTCCCCACCACACTGTTGTAGTCTTCCACCCTCGGCCATAAACGCACTAACACAACGAACATCCAGAAAATGAAAAGTGCGGACAGCAAGAAAATGAAAGGCCGAACAGAAAATGAAACGCAGAATAAGAAAATGAGCGTCTACAACTGAGCAAATCCAAACTTGATAATCCCAAAGTTTAATCATTTAAAGGTGACAATCATATAGTGCTACAGTGATTTATTTATATAATTAGGTAAATGATAAAAGGTAAATATAAGAATTTATACTTACAATTTTTTTTTATTTTAAAACACATAATAAAGATTTATACTTTCAAATTTTAAAAAGAGGTCTTCGCAAACTTTTGGTATTCTATTTTAATGCTTGAGTTAATATGAATGGGTCTACGGACTAGCACATCCGCTAACTCACCGCTGAGAACGCCGAAAGGTATCCGCTGGTAATTAGCGGCTGTGCTAGTTATATCATTTGATGTTTTTGTGTATAATGCAAACATGGATTACTCCTAGACAAGCATGCTCGAAAATGAAACGCTCCATGCTCATGTAATAGATGGGTCCGAATATGAAACTAGTAGACAGTTGAAACGCACGGACAACTAAGGAGGAAGTTGAAGTAGTGTTAGTTAATTATCCAAACTTGGCAATTATATGGCGCTTCAATTATTTCTTAATATGATTAGGTAAATGTTAAAAAGTAAACAGGTTAAAGGATGCATTCAGAAATACAAGGAAGTTACGAAAAGTAAATCAGTTTCATTGATTTGGGAGGACGATTAAGAATATGCCAGCATCTTCAATTGTTAGCCATCATATTAGAAATTTAGATTAAAAGGTCATTAATCGTGCCCATTACCAATAAGTATACGCCTTTGGACCTAATAACAATTTTGATTATGTAAAATAATCATTACTATGAAAAAAAAAATCAAGTCCCACCTGTAATTATATATTTAATATTTTGATAATCTGCACTCGCCCTAACTCTACGCATTAACTAAAGCGAAAAACGCGTCGAAACATACTGATGGGGTCGCCCGGTCGGTGGATGTTCAAATGAGCAGAAACGAGGGGTGAACGGTTTATTGTGTTCTATATATATCTCTGCACAACCACACGCGTTTTACTTTACAACCCTCTCTCGAATTTATCAGCCCTTCGAAACTCTTAACTAAGGCCCTCCATAGCGATTTGTATCGATCTCATCTTCGACTGAGAAGGCTTCCTTGTTCTGTTTCTATTTTTTCATATGGCAATGGCTGCCTCCACCTCCACCTCCACCGCTGCTGATTCCAACAACAATATCTGCTATGACGTGTTCATCAGCCATAGAGGGCCAGACGTGAAGAAGACCTTTGCCAGCCATCTATACCGCCGCCTCATTTCTATGGACTGCGAGTTTTTCTAGACTACCAGGAACTACAAGAGGGAGAAGACTTGACATGTCAAATTAAAGGCGCTATTAGGACCGCCTCTATCCATGTTGCAATTTTTTCCCCCACATATGCAGATTCAAACTGGTGTTTAGACGAGCTCCTATTCATGTTGGAGTCGGGGGCTCCTATTATTCCAGTGTTTCACCATGTAGAGCCCGCTGATCTTCGATGGACACAGGGCGAAGGAGTCTATGCTCGATCTCTACGCAACCTCGAAAAGAAGAGAGCGTATGACTCTCAACCGAGATACAACTCCAAAACTATCGAGAACTGGAGAAATGCTCTTTCACGTGCTGCAGACATAAGTGGGTTAGATCTGAAGGCGTTTGACGGGTGAGGACTCCGACTACTCCCCATTTCCTTTTTATCTTGAATACATAATGCTATATGTAATATGTGTATGATGCTTTACCTATGGTTTTATTTATTTTCTGATCAAACTAAAAGCTATATTTTTATTTTTTCCTGTGAATAACTAGCGATGAGGGGGCACTACTAGATAAGGTCGTTGACGTTGTGTTCAAAAAAGGTGTTAAAACACAGTTGAATGTGGCCAGATATCCCACTGGTTTGGATGAGAAAGTGAAAGATTTTGAAAAGAAAGCATTATTGCAGCAGCACAGCGGAAAAACTCAGCTCGTCGGCATCACTGGTTTCGGTGGAGTGGGGAAGACAACGCTGGCTAAAGAACTCTTCAACAGGAAGAGTTCAAATTACTGTAAATCTTACTTTTTATTCGATATAAGAGAAAATGCTAAAAACTCATTGCATTCCTTGCAGAGCAAACTTCTCAAGGGCTTGCTTCAACGGGATATGCCTGTAGACAACAAGGATGAAGGTATTGAGATGCTCAAGAAGCTTCTATCATCTTCTCCAGTTTTACTAGTTTTAGATGATGTAGATAAGGTTGATCAGGTGGAAGCACTTTTGCCTGTGGATGTCCTACACCATGATAGCTTAATTTTGATCACATCCCGTGACAAAAATATCCTCTTAAGGTCGGGAGTACGAGAGTCATCAATTTATAAGTTGACTGGCCTCAATACAGAACTCTCCAGAGAGCTCTTCTGCTCGCATGCTTTCTGCCACCCCCATCCAGTGTCGGGATTTGAATATCTGGTCAATCAATTTTTAAAGGCTTGCGATGGATTGCCTTTATCCTTAAAAGTCTTTGGGGGGCTTCTTTATGGAAACACCGATAAATCTTATTGGAAAAGCGAGTTGGAGAGACTTGAACAAATACTTCCGGATGAGATACAAGAGAGGCTTCAAATTAGTTATGATGCACTTCCGAGAGACGAAAAACAGATGTTTTTAGACATTGCCTGTTTTTTCATAGGAGAAAACAAGGATACCGTCATAAGAGTATGGGACGGGTCAGGTTGGAACGGCGCGCGGGGGTTTCAAAGTCTATTGAACAAATGCCTTGTCGAGGTGGACATTAATGGGTTCAACTCTCGGTACCAGCAAATAGAAAATTGTATGAGAATGCATGATCACCTCAGAGATCTGGGGAGAGATCTTGCTAAGGGTACAGGATTACCGCGTCGTCTTTGGTGTGGCACAAAAGACATTGATGACTTGTTGCATCAATCATCTGTAAGTAGTAAATCTTTCTGTCTTCTATGGATCATTCAATAAAAATCTCGGTACAGTTATTTACGTCGTCATTGATTTTAAAAAATGTACAGAAAGCAACCAAAGTGCGGGGAATTAGGATGATTACTTCGCAATATTATGATGATGACGAGCGTGCATCCTTTTCACGCTATAAAATGAAGAAATTACAACTTCTTGATATTGACATTGAACAAGATCTCTTGAAATGCCTTTTGGCGCGGCTGTACACACCAGAACTATTATGGTTTCGCTGGCACAACTGTCGCTGCTCTTCCCTACCTCGTATTCCAATGGAGAAGTTAAGGGTGTTAGAAGTGGACGGGATTTACTTGGAAACATTGTGGCCAGAGGAATTGCAGGTAAACAAAATTTTGTCTAGAATTTAAAGTTTTTATTTTTATCCGCTATTCTTTAATAAGGCACCGCACAACTCAAACGTATCAGAAGAGTTCTGTAGACCAAAGTCATCTATTATAATTAGAATAATTGGAACACGTGAACATACTGCAGGCACCTTTGCAGTTGCGGGAGTTGCGGATTAGTGTTTCCATCTTCAAAATTCCGAAGTCCATAGGGCAGTTGAAACGCCTGGAACGGATGGTGGTGACTGCAAGGGAGATTTTTGGCCAAATTCCAAAGGAATTTTGTGATCTGCGATTCTTGAAACACTTGGCGTTGCGTGGAGCAAAGATGAGGTCTCTGCCAGATTCCTTCGGGAATCTATCAAGGCTGGAACACATCGACCTGTCTGGCTCCGACGAATTGGAGAGGCTTCCAGATTCGTTCGGGAATTTAACTAAACTTAGATATCTTGATTTAAAGGATTGCTCTAATTTAACCCTATCTAGCGGAACTTTTGAAAAAATTAAGCACGCTTGAATACATAGATCTCACAAGTTGTCACAAAATTGAAGTGTTGCCTTTCCAAATTTTACATCAGGGATCCCGGAAAGAATTATGCTTGGAGCTTAAATACTTAAAAGAATGGTCCAGTGCCATTGTAGAGTCATGCCCTTTGGAAAAGTTGGTATTAAAAACCCCTTCGTTGGAAACGCTGCCGCCTTCTCTCGGACGTTACCTAAGGAACTTGAAGTATTTGGAGCTGCGGAGATGCCAGAGTTTGAAACGTTTACCGGATTCCTTTCTACTGTTGAATCAGTTGACTGAGTGGATAGTGGAGGATTGTTCCTTGCAAGAACTGCGTTTTAAGACGTTTGAAGGCGAAAGTGAAACACTGAGTACAGAGTCGAAAGGGCAAATGAGATTGAATAGTTTGGACTCCAAGTGCCTGCTTCGGCTACAACACTTGGAACTGCACAGCACAAAAATATCAAAGATATCATTCCCCACGGGTATTTGCCCCAACCTTCAACTGAAGGGGTCAGAAGCAGAACACACAGTAAAAGAACAACCAGAAATTGTATTGCTTGATTATCAACGCGATTACATTTGCCTTATTTATAGAGGCTTTAGAAGACTCTAGACAATCTGGAGAGTTCTCGCAGCAGCAGAAATATCTGGAACTGTGCTGTCATCGTCGGTGGGTTGTCAGTGGAACTCTCTAGAGATTTACTGGTTGGTAGGTAGAAATTAATTCTTTCCAACACTCCCCCTTAATTTCTACCACTAATTACATGAATATTTTCAATGTCCAATGCTTCAAATAAATTGGTCTTGTGCTCATAGCCTTTGCAAGTTGCTCTTTTGATCTACAATATCTCCTCTTTAACAAATACATGTCTTGGTTAGGTCTTTATCTGAGTCATGTCATCATCTTCAATTTCTATCTTCATATGGTTGGGCTTCCTTCAATGTGCTACTTTATTACAGAACACACGCTCACTTGAGTTTCATCATTTTTGCTTCTTCTTTTGTACCTGCAAACAACTTGATCATTGATGTCCATATAAAAAGAGATCCATCTACCGAGATACATGGGTACCATCCGCTGTACTCGCCAGTTCTCTAGGTATGTTTCATCATTTTTGCTTCTTCTTTGTACCAGAACACTTGATCATTGATGTCCAGATTCATCTGACTACTGCATCACTTCTGCATCTCCTTTTTACATACATGGTTCATCAATACATTAGACTCCTTTAGTCATAACTTGTTCCCAACCAACTCACACTCTGAAATTACTCTATATCTCTTGCCAGTAAGTCTTCCCTAATCATCAGACCCAATCTCCGATCACCATCAAAATTAGATTACACCTACCACCCTCGTACCTATCTATTGGTTAATTCCACAGCTTGATGTCTTTATGCTTAAGAGGGATACACACTACATGTTCACTCTAATCCATGTAGGCCTGCCTTAACAGGGCTTACTAAACACTTGGGGGATATAGCTTGCCTTGCCTATGGTTAATCTTTACAACTTTGGACCAACAACATCTTGGGGAATATAGCTTGCCTATGACTATGGCTAAGCTTTACAACTTTGAACTAAAAACTCTAGGGTGTCTGGTACTACCGATCATGCACCCTTTACATCAAATATGCATCATTTCACCTCAGGTACAAAAATTCCACATTCTTTAAATGCCCAACAAATTACAAATAAACCCATACAGTATGCCCAATAAGCCCATAGCTTATTATCACAACAGATGCCCATTGCTTATTATCACAACAATATTATCCAAATATTATCCAACTCTAATTTGAAATCACACATGACTCATACACTCTGAACTTTACTCTCAACTTTTACACTTGACTCAATTTTCTCTAAGACTAAACCCCACATGACCATTCCAAGCACTTTTCCATATACTCAATGACATTTTTACAAATAGAAAGGACTTTTTACATACACTAGTATGACAGTCTTTACAAATATGACCAAAACCTTTATCTCCCAGTGAAATTTCTCAAAACCATCGTCTCCATGGCCATTAATCTTCCTCAACAAAATAACTGAGACAAGCAAAGCCTCAGCCGCCTTCTGCACAAAAAACTTCTAAAAGCAAACCCCAAGTCCTATGCCAGAGATAAATTTGCTGGGGCGTAATACCAACGACGAGTTTCGACCCTATAACCTCCATAGAAAAAACCTTCAAAAAACCTGGTTGAAGTCAAGCTTATTCCGTAGACAATTGAACGGCTGCATCCAGTTCCATTCAAAAGACACAACAGAGCTTCAGAGAACCACGGAAACACGTCTTTTGCCATATATCACAAATGCATGTGCGTTCCCTGGTTGGCAGAAACAGACAAACCGCGTATTCCCAAACGCCCGCAGCCTGCAACACCTCCCAGCGTGGACCGATCCCGATCCGTCTGAAAATTTATTTAAGATCCTTCACGCAATGTCTGAGTTTCGCTGCTGCAAAATGCAGCTCACATTGACCGCGACCGCTCATAATAGCAGTCTACTCCCGTCGCCGGATGCTACTCTGATGCACAAAGCAGGCGGCAATAACCACCAGATCCCGGCGTTTAGACCCCTTCAGGCTGATTTTTGCTGGTAAGCAGCTGGAAGATGGACGTACTCTGGCCGATTATAACATTCAGAGCTCCACTTGCATCTGGTGCTCCGTCTCGGTGGTGGCTTTAAAAAGTTATGTTGGTCTTGTAAGGATTGCCTAGTAGGGTGGTATGAATAAAAAGTTTTTGTGGTGTATTTGTTTGTGTTTATTGTGTTCTGTAAACTCTATTATGGTTTGTATTTGCGTATGTTGGGCCTGTTGAAGCTAACACTAGTTTTCTGGCCGGTAATGCAATGGCAACTTTCTAAGTCATTACTACGCTTTGAATACCAAGACTTTATACCCGTTATGGAAGATGCTATAAAAAAAAAGGTTAGAGAGGCTGTTGAAAACTGACCGCCGCAAGCAGCCGTGAAACCCCCATTTCTGGAGAAGGAAGTGGCTGTGGCTGAGAGAAGAGCCCACAGATCAAGGGAAATGAGAGTGCCCCTGCCAAAGTTTGTTTCTCCAAAAGGGAACCCGTGGATTAAACGGGGGTTTCACAACCTTCACAACAATCAGTTTCTTCACGGCTCTCCTGGCCCTCACGGCTCTCTTGAGCTCTCAATACACAACGAACTCTTTAAACATCATAACTCTTCAAGGCGGCGTGCCTTATTGGGACGAGTTGAATGAGTAATCCACACAACAATGCTGGGGAGCTGCCTGTACTCCCAACCTCTGACCCACACTGCTCACAAAGCTACTGCACTTCAGCTCTCACGGTTCAACTTCAGCATCACGCGGGACCTTCTCCACGTAGTCTGCGCCGCTGGGCGTTGCGGGGGACTCCTCTCAGGATCCTGGGCCCTCCCGTGAGGGAGTGAGCCCAGTCCTGCGCTCTGATACCAATATGAAGGGGTCAGAAGCAGAACACACAGTAAAAGAACAACCAGAAATTGTATTGCTTGATTATCAACGCGATTACATTTGCCTTATTTATAGAGGCTTTAGAAGACTCTAGACAATCTGGAGAGTTCTCGAAGCAGCAGAAATATCTGGAACTGTGCTGTCATCGTCGGTGGGCTGTCAGTGGAACTCTCTAGAGATTTACTGGTTGGTAGGTAGAAATTAATTCTTTCCAACATCAACATCTTCAGATCCAGAATTGTAATGACTTGCTGGAGGTTGGAACATTGCCAACTGCACTCATAAACCTGGAAGTGATTCATTGTCCTAGATTGAGGAAAATAGAAGGGTTGTGTGGTCTTTCGGAACTTCAAAAGCTGAGAATTGGGCAGCACGGAGAGGGGCTACAAAGTATTGAACCATTGGTGTTCGAGGGTATGACGCTGAACAACATACAGCTGTCGGCGCAGGTGACACAGCTTCGAGAAATATACGTTTCTCTATGCTCCGAGTTAGAAGAACTGCCAGGTCTTGAACATTTGAGGTCGTTGGAGAAGTTGTGTGCAAATGATTGTGTGAAGCTCAAGAGCATACGTTTTTCAGCGCAGGTGACACAGCTTCGAAACCTATACGTTTACGGATGCTCGGAGTTAGAAGAGCTGCCAGGTCTTGAACATTTGAGGTCGTTGGAGGAGTTGTGGGCATATGAATGTGTGAAGCTCAAGAGCATACGGTTTTCAGCGCAGGTGACACAGCTTCGAAACCTATACGTTTATGGATGCTCGGAGTTGGAACAGCTGCCAGGTCTTGAACATTTGAGGTCGTTGGAGAATTTGTGGGCATATGAATGTGTGAAGCTCAAGAGCATACGGTTTTCAGCGCAGATGACAGAGCTTCGAGAACTAAAAGTTTCTCGATGCTCCGAGCTAGAAGAGATGCCAGGTCTTGAACATTTGAGGTCGTTGGAGGAGTTGTGGGCATGTGACTGTGTGAAGCTCAAGAACATACGGTTTTCAGCGCAGGTGATACAGCTTCGAAACATGTACGTTAATGGATGCTCGGAGTTAGAAGAGATGCCAGGTCTTGAACATTTGAGGTCGTTGCATAAGTTGTGGGCTTATGAATGTGTGAAGCTCAAGAGCATACGGTTTTCAGCGCAGGTGACACAGCTTCGAAACCTATGCATTTATGGATGCTCGGAGTTAGAAGAGCTGCCAGGTCTTGAACATTTGAGGTCGTTGGAGAAGTTGTGGGCAGATGAATGTGTGAAGCTCAAGAGTATACGGTTTTCAGCGCAGGTGACACAACTTCGAGAAATAAAAGTTTGTAGAGGCTCCGAGTTAGAAGAGCTGCCAGGTCTTGAATATTTGAGGTCGTTGGTGGAGTTGTCGGCATATGAATGTGTGAAGCTCAAGAGCATACGGTTTTCAGCGCAGGTGACACAGCTTCGAAACCTATACGTTTATGGATGCTCGGAGTTAGAAGAGCTGTCAGGTCTTGAACATTTGAGGTCGTTGGTTATGTTGTCGGCATATGAATGTGTGAAGCTCAAGAACATACGGTTTTCAGCGCAGATGACAGAGCTTCGAGAACTAAAAGTTTCTCGATGCTCCAAGTTAGAAGAGCTGCAAGGTCTTGAATATTTGAGGTCGTTGGTAGAGTTGTCGGCATATGAATGTGTGAAGCTCAAGAGCATACGGTTTTCAGCGCAGGTGACAGAGCTTCGAAACCTATACGTTTATGGATGCTCGGAGTTAGAAGAGCTGTCAGGTCTTGAACATTTGATGTCGTTGGAGAAGTTGTCGGCATATGAATGTGTGAAGCTCAAGACCCTACGGTGTGCCTGTTGGGGACAGCTACCACACCTGACACGGATTCGAGAACTAAACGTTTCTGGATGCTCCGAGCTAGAAGAGCTGCCAGGTCTTGAAAATTTGCGGTCGTTGGAGAATTTGTGGGTACATGAATGTGTGAAGCTCAAGAGCATCCGGTTTTCAGCGCAGGTGACACAGCTTCCAAACCTATACGTGTATGGATTCTCGGAGTTAGAAGAGCTGCCAGGTCTTGAATATTTGAGGTCGTCCAGTTCTTGAACATTTGAGGTCGTTGGAGGAGTTGTGGGAATGTGAATGTGTGAAGCTCAAGAACATACGGTTTTCAGCGCAGGTGACAGCTTCGAAACCTATACGTTTATGGATGCTCGGAGTTAGAAGAGCTGCCAGGTCTTGAACATTTGAGGTCGTTGGAGAAGTTGTGGGCATATGAAAGTGTGAAGCTGAAGAGCATACAGGGGTTGGCACAGCTGACACGGCTTCAAGAACTATACGTTGATGGCGAGCTTCGAGAAGCGTGTGAAATGTAGAATCATTATTGGTGTTTCGGGCATCTGAATGTGTGAAACTGAAGCGCCTATGGGGATCGCCCCGGCAGACAAAGCTCGGAACACTGGAAGTAACGGGGCTACCGATGAGACTGGGTTCAAGTCTGGACTCCACTGGCTATGGAATCCCTAAAATGGAATACGTTCCAAAGGTAAGCATGAACAGTTTTATTTTGTTTTCTTAAGAGAATTACATAGTTACAAGCTGCACATATGACTGTTTAGTTGGCCTACAATGTTTGGTTTGTGGTTCTTATTTACCGATAAAATATGGTTTGTGGTTCTTATTTTTGTTTATTTTTGTTCATTGCGTTTCCTTCATATGCTCCCACTTTGCATTTGCTTAAAAATGTGGGATATTTCACGATAAGGAATTAATTAAATACTTAACAATATTAACCTTATGTATTAACTTTATGTAGTTGAAAAATGATTATATTAAAATAATTAGCAGACTGGAAAGAGGGAAAGTGAATCAGGTCAATATGTTGATTGAAGATAAGAAAAGTGTGTGGGATGGTTCATGGATAATCAATAGAATATACATTGAATAGGGTCCATTAATAATGTATTGGACAATTGAATTTCTAGCACACCTATCAAAATCAATAAAAGTGTTTATTTTTGCAAATTATTCCAATGAGCTCACAACTCCTGCAACAAATTATTACAATGAGTGTTTATTTCTTTCTTTCTATGTGACTATGTTGTCAAAATCCAATTTCAACTACAACAAAAACTTCTACATAACCAAATTATATGTTAGACTATAGACACTTTTTGTTAGAGGTTAATTGTCTTAGAGTCTTGACTCTTCAAAGAAAGCAAACAAAGCATCTACTTGATCCATATGCTAATAGTATAGTTAATTTCTTACTCATTCTAGATATAACATGGAAAGGGCAGAAACAAATACCAATTAAATAATGCCACTAATACATATAAACTACTTAGAATATTAAAGAGCAAGATAGACAAAGATAGACTAGGAGTGAAAACTAAACACACCACAAAAGTACATTATGGGAATTACCTTAATTTGTACCAATTTAGATTCACTGATGTTACTCCCTAACAACGCATCAACACAATCTGGCTTCACCTAGACAAGACACATAAAAAAGACATAATTATAACTTGATACCATGCCAAAATGCTCTTAAAAATTATTAGATCTCTCTCTAGATTCACATAAACAATACACAACAAAGAACATAAGAATTCTTTGATAGCATGCCAAAAGGATCATAAAAACGTAATTGAATCTCTTGTGAATCTCTCTCACTAAAAAAATAGTTGGCCAAGAACCATACAAAATTTAGACCAAAGCACTCCACCATTTCCCATGGCCTCACTTTAAGGGGCATGGTAAAGAAAATGTGGAACAACAAGGACATAATTTTGGTTCTTTGTAGACTTCAAGAAAACATTCAACGCAGTTACAAGGTTAAAAATTATGGGAGAGGCTATTGGAGTTAGGAATCCCAATAGAATGGAGAGCAGAGGTACATAAAGGTCACGAGTTCAATCCCCCATAAATCAAAGCTGTGATTCAATCATTCGAACTCGATTTCCATTTAAAAGAAAATGGAAAACTCACGTGTGCAACAAAATTGATGTGCATAATCGTCAAAACCCCTTGCAAAATAATGGCAACCCCAAGTGATGCATATTCCAATGAACTCCTAATCATGGGCGTCAACAGATGTGCGAGCATTCTAGACAATCGGGCATGAAAGAACGTTTGTTGGGGATCCATTCAAACACTAAAAACGCTAAAGATCAAAGAGGGTTATTCCTTCTTGAGTGTTTCTTTCCACGATATGATGACTATTCCCTGTAACAAATATTCCAATTAGACCACAATGGGAAAACCTTGGGCTCCCATGCGAACCTAGAATTCCCTAAACCCTAAGCGCCACTTTAGCCCAAATATCTTTAACCTTAGAGCCCCTATGTGATTGCCATAAAGTACATGTAAATGTGAATGAAACCACCAAATTAATGAAGTCCTCTTCTTTTTTTCCCAAGCCCCTGACATCATTGAAATTATCAAATTGTGGCATTGATCTCATGAATGTTGAACCAAATTGTCACAGTGGTGTATTTCTCGAAAGAATTGGAAGTGTCTCGTTCCGCCTCATGAATCCCCTATGTTATTACAGAGACAAAAACACATCCAATGTTATGTTATTATAGTGGTAGAGCACAAATTGTAATTATATTTATTAAGAACAACAACAACAATGTTTTCATAAGAAAACTTACCTTTGTAAGAAAATTCAAATTTCGGGGTTGGCATTCCAAATATTTCAACTTTTTTTAATGTAACACATTGAATGGAAGAAATGGAACTTCTCCTCAGAAGAAAACCAATTCCTTAAATATAATTTTACAATCTCCTTGAACTTTTACTGACCTTCCCATTGAAAGAATTCTCAATGAATCACACATGGAATCTAATTTTGTTGTTGTTATAAACACTCGACCCATATTTTTCCTGAACCAAATACCTTCAATTCCTTGAGCAATGTACAGGACGTGCAACTCGATGATCCCAAAGAACATCATTCCATAACCACATTGCATCCGAAGGATTGAAATGGACAAGCGATTGTGCATGTACACGAATTGGCCTAGATGAAACTGAAGAACTGTCAGACAACCTCTGTTCAAGTTTGCAAGATTGAACGTCATAAAGAAGAATTTCTCGATGAGAAGATTCAGGTGAAATTGTTGCAAACATACTTCCACTGTGGTTGAATCGTGTTGTTCTGTAGTTGTCAAATGTATGCAATTTCCCATTTGCAAGTGCAGAAGAATCCCAAAGGCGAACATCATAATTACAAGATGATATTAAAAGGTGACTTCCAGGTGTAGACCAGTTTCCAGTTCCATGCAATGTACATTGAACCAAAGTTATCGGTGACTGATGGAAAGCATGGCTTTCCAACACATTTCCATTGTTTGTATCAAATATCTTAAATTCTCCTGCATGACTTTCAGTAGCAATACGGGTAGAACTGTCCAAAAATGTAACTGAAGTCAATAATATAGGATCATCACGACATGTACACAAAGGTCTGAAATGGATAAAAACAAATTGCCGATCGTGCCTATGTCCATGCATTCCACCATATTGTGTTCTTAACTCGCGAGTGCTTCGTCGTCTTGTTGTGTTAAAAGGTGCATCTAGAGCTCTGTTAGGTTCACGACATACATGTGGATGCAACAAAGACAATGGAGGAAGAGTGGTAATAGGAGCAGGACATTGTCGATGCTGATGCTTCAAATATTGCACAACCAATGAGTCCAGAGTGGCACGCTCATTTGTTTTACCGTTGTACATTAATTCCTTCTTTAATAGATTCAATGCTTCTTCTTTGGGAAGACCTTCCAAAAAATAGTATTGGACCAAACATTTAATAATGCATTTTTCCAAGTATCAGATCCATTGGCTTATTCATCTTGAACGACAAGCACTCACACCAATAGCTACTCTAGAGTTCTGTGGGAGCCAAGTTTACATGGTTCAACTAATTTTACAACATGCTAATGAAAATACATGGCTATTGATTATCCATGACACAATAACAAAAATATTTTAACTAAAAAAAAGTCTAATTGACAAGTTTTTACAATACAAATAACTCCTTTCTTGCAGATCACTTACAAGGCCAACAGTCCCTCTGCAAACAACTTAAAGAATTTGCTACCACTCATGAATTCACAATCACAATATCAAACATTGAAAATACAACAATTCCACATGTATTAATATATTCAAATTCACTTATGCTATAAAAAAAATAGAGATGTAGAAAGGGATGTCAAGGAACCATACCTTGATCAATAACCTTTTGAGATCCACAAATTGCTTGTATAGCACTTGTGAGATTCTTCAAAGAAATATGAAAATCCTTAAACAATTGTTGCCCAAACCGTTTATCTTGTGCAAATGCAAGAAGTAAATGTTCCACAGACACAAAGGAATCTTCGTATTCTTTCCTGTAGTCTCTTGATGCTGAATCAATGCTTTTAGGTCTCACCCAAGCATTGAACCCCCAACTTCACTATGGACCTAAATATTTCAAAGATATAAAAGAAAAATGAAGTGAGAACTGTTAAGAGGATTGATTCAATTGATGAAATTATTAGTAAGCAAGAAACACCCAACAATCTCAAAATACTGGTTTTGTGTTGTGGGTAAAACTAAATCTTAATGGCACACACGAATGGAATGAATGAATCATAGTTTCATCTGAGTGAGCCCTTCACTATAAATGGAATATCCAACAACTTAATAAGGACTATTTGAGAGCAACATTGAGAGTAATTTGGGAAATCTTATCCTCTCATTGCCTTGTAATAGAAATCTTATCCAGCAGATAACTGCGTTTCTTTCTGCCGTGGGACAGAGTTGGTGCCAACGAGTATTTGGATTTCTTTGTTCGAGACAAACATGAAAACCCCGCAGGTGACCGCCTTTTTCCTGCGGTGGGACGAAGTCATTACAGCCACTACCATCTGGCTTTCTTTCTCCAAGATAGATCGAAAAAACACTGGAAATGGATGCGCCTTGAAAACTGTGGATAAGACAAAAACACAGATGTCATTGTTTGATAGGTTGTGGATATACGACGAAAAATCTAAGAAGAACCTCGCCTTAAAGAACGTCTTCGGTGTAATAATTTTATGATTATTTTAATATATAAATATTACATGTAAATAGTATATATATTGTTTATATTATATATATTTTATATAATTATTAATTTAATATGTAATACACTTTATTTTTTATTATAAAAATTAAATTTATATATTACATAATATTGAAATTAAAATTAAAAAAATAATAAAGTAATTATATTATTTTTCTTTTTACAATTTTAATAATTATTAATATGTTAAAAATTATTGTGGTTATAAATTATTTAAATGGAAAATGTAACCAAAAAACTTTTCTAAAGATAAATTTCCTAGCTTATATAGTTTAATCATAGAATTATTTAATCTTTTAATAGATAAGGTGGCTCTAAGTTTTAAGGTTGGTGTTTTAAGGGGTTAGTTGACTCTGTCGACTAAGTCCGATAGTCGACTAAGAATTAGTCGGTCGACCATCAAATTCAGAAGTACAAGTCGGTCGAGGTGTTTGTTAAGCCGACTGACCAAGGCAGTTAAGAAGTTACAACTGCTTAGTAACTGAATATTTATGTATAAATAGATGATCTTGTATCAAGGAAAGTGTCTCTTTTGTGTTGTATTAACACATATATAATAAAGTACTAATTCTTGGGTTTCCACTATTTGGTGTATGTCTTTGCTTATGGATATATGTATGTAATCTATATGCTTCGTTTGCTTATGTGATGGACTACTGGTAACATTCCCTACTTTTCCCTAGATTACAACATTGGTTCTGTTGCCGGTAGTTCTGAACCTGGGCATGCAGAAAATCACATAGATGATAACTTTACAAGACATACGTGAATGATGGGAGCGAAAAATTGAAAACTACATCAATAATTATGAAAGAAGGAACAACCTCACGCTAGCAGAAGCAAGATCACGATTTTTCTTAGAGACTCACGAGCAATTTCTGGAAGCTATTCCAAAATCCATATTTGAGTACATTAACTGATCCGGTAATGAAAAAATTGACTCCTGACGAAAAATTAATGCTCAAGCTCACAAAAGGTGGATGGATGAACTTGCACGAGTGGGTTGAAATAATTGCGGAAGATTATATAACAAAACAAGCTATTGAGGATCGAACTTCCCTCGACACAGTTAAAGATAAATTCTACACGAAACTGCACGACAGATTTCTATGCACCATCCCAAGATTGCTCCATAAATTTCTGCTCAACAAATGAGTCATCGACATTGTTGAGTAATGACCACGACTAGGTACACCACTACGAAATAGTAATTTGAAAGAGAAAGACGAGAAGTGGGAAGAATTCCTAGAGGAAAAGTGCAAAGATACAAAAGAAGCCTGGGACTACTTTCTGAAGCAATAAATATGGTCGTCCCCACTGACTTCGAGTAAGTCGAGGTGGCGATCGGGGGTCAGTTGATCTGTGAGACGTCGTAAGAAAAAGAAGAGCATACCAACGTTCGTTTGACTGAAGCATAAATGTCTTCGAGAGGAAAGCAAATTTACAAACAAACGATCGATATCCAAAAATTGGAACGAGACAAGAATTATGAATAACATAATTTACGCTTGAATTATGAATTATGAAGCTTACCATTGATGTTTTAAAAATTATTGTTTCATTGAGATTTGTTGGAGCGTCAAGCTAAAGTAATGTTGTTCTTATCTTCAGTCTTGTAGCAAGTGAATTTTGGTCCTTAGATAAGAGGAATTCAGTGATTGGGCATTGGCTTAAATATTTCCATACAGATCATAAACAAATGAAAATAGAACAAGAACAATGACATTAGTGCTCCATATCGAAGGAATACCGCACACAGAGGAAAACAAAAAAGATCGTCAGCTTAGTTCAAAACAAGGAGATCCATTACATCCCACTCAGGTCAGACTCTACATCGACCCCATGACCCTGTGGGCATCTTCGAGAATTGAGGTAAGATCTGAAACTTTGTCACTTGTAGTTAGTGAAGGAAGAAAGGATAATAGTAAAGGTAATCAGAGTAGTGGAAGTAGTGTGACAACCCAACTTTAGGTAGTGTCACCAAGGAAGAATATTATGCAGTAGACAATGGTAGGGGTAGATCCCACTTTGAGAATGCCTGTCTTTCATGGATTAGGAACAAAAGATCCAGAACAACACTTATTTTTCTATGAAGCAATATAGACCGTGAAGAACGTCTAGGATGATGATGCAAAGATTTAGTGATGGAATTCATAGAATGTGTGTTACTTTGGTATATGAAGTATCAGTGCACTGCGCCTGTGGGACAATCTAAAACATTGGCAGACATCATGCAAGCTCTGTTAAAGGAATTCCATTGACCGAAGTTTGAGTCACAGTGTATTACATAACTAAAAGAGATCAAGCAGTTACAGAGTGAATTAGTATGGGATTTTGATCAGAGATTCAAGATATTGATGATCGGTTGACCTCCCATACTCCAGATGAGCAACATAGGGAATGGTTCATTGCGAGATTGATACCACATATATGATGCCCCTTGACACATCAAAATATTACGTCATAGTAAGAAGCGCTAGAGATCACCATGAAGTTAGAAGCATCCTTTGTAGGAGAATATGGCGTAGCGATGGATTAAGTTCATTCAGAGTTAGTAGCATTGATAGTTCAATTACATGAGCTTACTGAAGGAAAAGAAAAGCGTGAAGAAGTTGGGTGTGTTACATGCAAAAAAAAGGTCATCATAAGAATGAGTGTCCAGCTTTTAGAGAATATTTGGCTACAAGAGCCTCGAATCCCTTGGAACCAAGTGGAGGAGTATATTGTGAGATATGTTGAATGATGAGTAATCATTTGACTTCCTGTCCTTTGATGCAGAAGTATCAGAGCACCGCCAAGAAATTATTTTGTAATTTAGTAGGACTTGATGAAAAGGAATGTCTCACACTCAATCTCATGACAAAATGCACCACGAATGCATACAAAGTTCAAGGGGAAGAAGGACCGAAAGGAGGTGTACCACAATATAATACTTCAAGAGGATAGAATCAGGGAGGAAGAGGAGGATTCAAAGGTTGTGGAAGAGGAGGATTCGACATAGGAACATGATTGATTATTTGCTATAATTGTAACCATCCTGGGCTTCTGGCACGAGATTGTCTGAATCCCTGCATGACATGTATATAATGTAGACAGTTGGATCATGCAATTGAATACTATCCACAGCTAATTGCGAAGTGGGAGGAAAAGAGAAACCAAAATGTTCAGATGATAGCAACAAAAGAGTGCGACGATCGACCAAGAGTAGCAACAATTACATGCGAAGGAGTGAGAACAAGAGTTGATGCGATGGAACAAGGAATTCAGACTGACCATTGGGTCAAGAAAGCAACAATACATCCTCTAACATTTGACCCACGAAGAGAGAGAGGGTCACATACAAGCAAGGAAGGAAGTAGTTGCTAGAAGTAGAATGGGTAGCATCGACTTTGCAACCTGTTTGTGACAGGCCACCTGTGTATGGAATGCCTCCAACCTATGACCACTCGATGACATAAAGGACAATTGAGAAGGTAAGTACTCTAAAAAGTTTCTTAAAGAGTTTTTTAGAGCTAATGAAGGATGAAACTGCATTGAACACATTGTGTGGGATGATCGATCACTGCAAACAATATAAAGAAGCACCTAGTGCACAACAAGTAGTTAACCGGGTACAACACAAGAAAAGGATGAATAGGGAATTATGACTTAATGCGTAGGTAGGAGATTATGATATGGATAGTATCATCTTGGATCTGGGATATGATGTGAATTCCATTTCGAGAGACATGGGAAATGGTGGGAAAACCAAAGTTGATCTGGTCACCAATTCAGTTGAGGTTAGAAAATCAACACAAGATTGTCCCGATTGGAAGACTGATAGGGGTGAATGTTAACATCGATGGAGTGCACAACATAGTAGATTTTGAAGTAATCGAGATAGTGGATGGTATCAAACCTTATCCATATTTTCTTGGACTTGATTGGGATTTTGATAACCAGACCATTATTGATTCGAAAAAGAGACAAATGATCTTTGAAGTAGCAGACTTGACAGTTACTACACCATTAGATCCCATGGAAGGAAGGCGATATGTGGAACCAACAAGGGGAAAAGAACTCGATACAGTATGATTGTGCACATGGATGACTATATTAATCTTAGTGTTGAAGGTGTACTCAGTTAGCGAAGTATTAGTTCTTGCGCGTCGAATTCAGAAGAAGCCCTGGAGCATTGGCAACAGATGTTACATGAGGTATCTACAAGGAGATGTTATTGTATTACCTACAAATTGCACTGGATTGGAGATGAGGTATGTGATCCCTCGAAGTATGATGGACTAACAAATGTAGATATTTTTGTAAAATAATTTTAATTGCAGATATGAGATCAACATAGATTGCTAGCTTTATATATTGCGTTGGAAGCGACTCTTGCAAGATGGTGGGTTGTGCATAAGGATAAAATAGAGAATTGGCAGCAATGTAGAAGGCTTTTACAGGTCAGGTTTGGAACATAAACTAAATATTTCGTGCATAAGTATACTGAGTTGAGTTGTCCTATAGATCATATTGCATAGTGCACTGCAACATGGATCTCAGTACCTAAGCAGGAATGAACACACTTGTTTGTACCCACCTTGGATATGATCTTGAAGAACTTGTACTGAGAATTGGAAGTA
This sequence comes from Picea sitchensis, assembly GCA_010110895.2. Taxonomy (NCBI): domain Eukaryota; kingdom Viridiplantae; phylum Streptophyta; class Pinopsida; order Pinales; family Pinaceae; genus Picea; species Picea sitchensis. The sequence goes on along the minus strand of SNQJ01S0009885.1, from coordinate 55,041 downwards.
TGTAGAGGAACAACAGACTAGAAAGACTTGACTCACAACTTTAATGTAACTTTAAAGTTTGAAGACGATACCTCTTCGGTAGACACAACTTTGTAGATTACCAAGACCAAGATATTTACATTAGAAGATTTGAAGATACCAACAACCTTACGTAGTGCACCCAGATATTCTGCGACTATTCAAGAGGTTTTGGAATGCTATAACATTACTGGAGAAGAACAGGAAGACAAACACTTGAGGAATTTGCAAATACCAAAAACTGAAGGAGACTGTGGAGTAGAGGGACCTGAACTTGAGTCTGTCAAGTATGCAAAGACATTTAAAATGCACAAAGTGAATATTGGTATGAAGGATAATCCCAAGTTCACAAACATTGGAGATTACTAGAATGAAGAAGCTATCTAGAAGATTGTTGATTTACTGCGCGAATACTAGAAACTCTCTTTGTCTACATTCTCAGAAATGAAAGGGATTGTTGGGGAGCTAGGGGAGATGAAGATTCCTTTGAAGCTAGATACCAAGCCAGTGAAGCATAGACCGTACCGAGTGAACCCAATATATAACCAGAAAGTGAACACTGAAATAGATAGGATGGTGGAAGCTGGGATTATTGAACCCATCAAAAAGTCAGGATGGATCAGTCCAATGGTTATTCAAGACAAGAAAACATGTGGAATCATCATTTGTGTGGATCTACAAAAATTGAATGATGCTTTCTTACATGACCCATTTCCTACACCGTTTACAGAATGCGATGGATTCTCTAGATATCACCAGATTACGATCACGCAGGAGGATAGACATAAGACAACATTTGCGATAGAATGAGGATGTTATCAATATACAATAATGCCTTTTGGGTTGAAAAATGCACCAACTTTTAAAGAATTTTTTCATAAATTCCTAGAAGTATATTTGGATGATTCGACAAGGTTCAGTTTGTTGAAAGACCATGTTGAAACTCTGTGCTTGATGTTGGACAGATGCAGACAGTTCCAAATTTATTTGAACTTGAAGAAGTGCATTTTTTGTGCATCGTTTGGTATCATGTTGGGTCATTTAGTATGTAAACAAGGACTTTTGGTTGATCCCGCGAAGATTGTTTTTATTGTTGATTTACCACCACCTACTTTAGTGTGACAACTGCAAGCAACCTTGGGTCATACGGGCTACTATAGAAAGTTTATTAGGGGATACACACAGATCACATCCCCATTGGATAAATTGTTGAAGAAGGAGGTTAAGTTTCAATGGAACGAGTGATATCAACAAAGTCTGGATCCTAGAGCATGCGTTGAAGAAGATATGTAATGTAAACCAAGATGATTGGGACTTTAGGATTCCTGCAGTACTATGGGAATATAGGACCACATGTAAGAAGTTGACAAGAAAGAAACCATTCTGATTAGTATATCGTCAGGAAGCAGTTATTTGTTAAGTACCTATACCAGATCTGAAAATATACTTAAGAAATAACCAAGAATAAACCATAAACCATTCACCATAACATTAACACAAGAAATAGAGAAAACCCTTGAGGTAGGGTAACACCATATATTAATCCTTATGGAAGGATAAAACTCCTCAAGCAA
>SNQJ01S0009884.1:215880-228745 GCA_010110895.2 Picea sitchensis | reverse complement strand
CCGATCTCACTATTGTAAGTTACTCTTGTGAGATTAATAAAAGAAGTAGTTTTCCCGTCCCGCCATATGCATTTTTTAATGTTTAATATTGATTATATTTTGATAGAATCTCTAACCCATTAGTTCATAGATCATATGCATGTTTGGAGTTCTTTGCTTATCTGTTTATGAATGCAAGTCAGCTTTGGGAGGATATTTGCAGTCAAGGAGCGACCGAACGTTAAAGGATCGACATCAAACACGGAAACTAAGGTACAATAACTTGATCTTTTTAACCTTATATTTACATATGAATAATGGGGTTTATGATTGGGATGATGGTAAGAAGTAGGAGACTTTAGGTCATTTCTGCATGCATTACATAACCCTTAATGCTAGTTCGTAGGGGGATTTATCACCCACAACATCCAATGTCTTGGTTATCCTGGGTTCTTTAGAAGCTAGTTGTCCCTAAGAATTATTTCTGAAGAATGATGGCTTAGTCCCCTTCTTCCTCTGCTCCATCTTTCTTTTCTTTTTGTCTTCCCAAGATTTTTGGAAATTTGGTCTTCCTTTATGCTGATCATAAAGGCATTTAACTCGCCTTATTGTTTCCTCCAATATTTTTGGATCATCATATTGTATCTTGTCACTGATAAACGATGGAAGCCCACTAAAATACCTCTAAATATTAACAGGCTCATCCTTGATGAAAGAAACATACTTCAACAGCTCTAAAAATCTCCTTTCATATTCATTTATGGTCATACTCCCAAGCTTGAGTTCAAAGAACTCCTTCATTTTATTGTCATAGTATCGCTTAGTTAAGTATTTATTTTGAAAATACCTCTTCAATTCCCTCCAAGTAGCCTTCTTCTCATCAATTTGTTGCACCTGCACAAATTGGTCCCACCACATTGATGCTTTTCCCTTGAGATGATAGATGGAAATTCTTCCTTTTGCATGTGAAGAGTAATTATTCAATTGAAAATACTTCCTCATTCCTAACAACCATGTCTCTACATCCTCATCCTTCTTATGCTCACCATCAAATGTAGGAGGCTTGATTTTGTTCATTTTTCCCTATAGCTCATCCACCCCAGACCTCGTCTTATGTTTCCTGACAGGGGATGGACTTGAACTAATGTGTGATATCCTAGTGGAATTCCTTGGAGAGTGATGATTATGTCTTCCAACACTTCTTGTTCTTCTCCTCTCATCATGAGACCTATGATTTCCTGATTTTCTTGAGTCATTCTCCTTATCCATCTTCTTTTCTATTCTGCCCAAGCTTTGCATTAACTTTATGTTGAAGCCCTCTCGCTGCTCCTTGGCTTTTATAAGCCTCTCATTATAAAATTTATAAATTTTAATATCCTTTTGCAAACTTTTTATGGTCTCTACCAAGTTCATTCTTTCTTCCTTTCCTTCTCCATGTCCATTTGAATTTGTACCTTCATTTCCTATATTGACATACATCCCTATGATATCATCTTCATGGATTTAATACCCCTGTGCATATTTCATGATTCTGAACTCTGTGTTGATCTTGTTATGATCTAAATGTTGTTAACTCTGCAAAATGTGCAACGAACAAAACTTATTGGGATAAATACTTTAACAAATTCATGAAATTATGTACAATTCTGGTTCAACAATGAATCATAATTATTTCATTCTATTTCTTGTAAAATTGGCTTTCTAGATAATTTTTCTGGGTGAATATTTATACTCTACTATCCAAGACATTTCCAATGCCTACTTCCATGCTCAATTCCGAGTCTTGAGCAAAACGTTATGGTCATTTGAAAATTGTCCATTAATTCTTCTGTTCATACTTAAACTAGGTGCAAATATGGAATGTAATTATGCATTTTGCACTTTCTCCATTGGAGTTTTTCTAGGAGCCCCAATTTGTTTTCTTCATATACATATTTTGGACAATCTATCCAAGTTTCACCTCTTTTTGGGTTCTAGGTTGCTAGATACATCCTGCTGAAGTTTCATGCCAATTAGTGTTTTTGGCTTTGAATGCTATAGGTACCTTCTATGCTCGCTTAAGAATTTTTAACATGACCATAATTATAATAAAGCTCCATTACTATATTCTATGGCTCAATATGTTTCCATAGACTCCTCCTATGCCTCAATATGATTATGGAGTATGAAGTTATGGCCTTCAGAAGTTAACTAGGCTTAAACTTTACTCTTCATTGTTCGGGTTGTAAATCACTCATCCTAACTTCGTTTGGAGAATGGAATAAACCATTATAAATCTATCACCGAGATATTTCATTTGAGATACAATTTATATGTTATAGGTGAACTATTTTTGAGTTGCTAAAAACACTTTAAGGGCCTAAAAAAATCCCTCCAAAAAGATGACCTTCAAATAATACAAAACAATGTTGCTGAAAATCGTTGGTTTTCTGTTGTTGTAGATCACCAAACCAACTCCGTGCACACCACTTAAAAATTATAAACCCATATTTAGCATGTGTATTTATACACGCACTACGCCAAAATGTAGCACATGCACCACACATCCATATCTAGTGTGCACCACTTTTGTTTTTTGTCAAGCACCAATATTTACTACGCACAACTTTTGTGTCACGCGCCAATACCTACTGCGTAGAAATTTTGTGGCGCACACCAATATTATGCGTGCATTGTACTCTACATAGTACATAATGCCAAGGTTTAGTGTGTTCACACCGCACACCAATACTCCATGTGCACCACCAATTATACTTACACGTGACGTGAATATTCAACATGTATGCATTGCATACCAATGTTGCATGCGCACCAAATTTTTTTCACTTTGCTCTACCAACACTCCATGCACATGCCTTGCACACCACATTATTATGCGTGTGACACAAGCTCCACACAAGCTCTGCACAAGCTCTGCACCACATTATTATGTGCACGCCACCAATTCTACACCGAGCAGTGCCAAAATTTAGTGTGCATACCTCGTGTACCATTATTTTCTGCTCAACACCAAATTTTTAGTGCACACACCTGCGTACCATTATTTTTCCACATGACACCAAATGTTTGGTGTGCACACCTGTGCAACATTAGTTTTCCGCGCAATGTCAAATTTTTAGTGCACACACTCGCGCACCATTATTTTTCCATAATTTTGTTGCAGAAATTGGGGTTTTTTCCTGGGCACCATGGCCACTCTGTAAAATAAACATTCTCCCATCTACAGGCCCAAATTTTCCCATTAGAAATTGAAATTAATTGTTCTCAATCTCCAACTCGATTCTTCACATTACCCATGCGATTTCTCTCAATTTTTCTGCAATCATTTAATCGTACAAGTTGCACACATACTCCTGAAATTAATATTATGCAAAATTCCACTTCAACATTATGATAACTCGTCCCATCTAGGATTAGTGTTGAAAACTGGGCTCTGATACCACATTGTAGCATCCCCAACCACATGTTGGGCTATGCCAATTAAAATTTCAAATTCTGATACTAATTCAAATCATAAAAATACTTAGCAAATGCATAGATTCATACAAAACAATAACATAAATCTGCATGCAACATACACGGGAAAACCCCATGAAAACATTGCATAAATATTAATGCAACATATTAATTAACACACAATTGACCTTTATATTCAATTAAAATAACACCAACTATGTGCAAACCTTCCACGTTCCTCCCAACCTTAGACCACATTGCCCATAAATCTCAGCAATGGGTCACCCTCAAGCTGGGAATAAACTCCACCTGGGTAAAGGATTCCTAGCATGGCCAAGGTATCGCAGAAAACAAAAAAAATCAATCATAGGTGCCAACTCAAACTAACATCCTACAATCCCTCATCCCCCACATGCTTGTCCCACACCAGGAAGTTTGCCCCTTATCTACTCAATAGTCCCTCGACTTCCCCAAGTCCTTTTCTGGGGTTTCAACAACAAGTTAGATAAGAAGTCTCAGTTCCCTAAAGCTACAGTTTGGCATATTTTGGAATCAATTCCCAAAAATTCTCTCACATTGAGAGAATGCTCACGGCCCTGAAAACCCGCCTCTTCAATATCCTACGGGCGTGACAACCCGCTTCTTCATTCCAACTCCTAGCTAACCAGGGTACAAATACGGTAACCATAAAAAGAAGGTACAAAGGATAGCTGAATGAGTGAAGGAATGATGATGGGATGATAGGAAAATGAACTAAGTCCAAACTAGATGTATGCATGTTCCCAACTTGACACTTGTCATGTTGAGAACTACCTTGGGCCCACTTGTTCCCATCCTCAGAACTTAGTATAAAATAATTATCTATACTTTATACTTTAAGGAATATTAATATAATATTCCTTTGGGATTAATCCCCCTAGTTTATCCCCTTATCCTTAATTTTTATCCCCCTTTCCCTATCTAGTGGAGTTTACCCCCCCATACTCTTTTACATGGTTGGTCTGCAACAATGATGTGTTTTCATTAATATTTGCATGTGATTACATATTACAATGATGGCTCACTGACCATTTAACATCCGGGTCTCGAGCCTAATAACCACACATGTACTTCGGCCTCAATACATATGCAGTCATATATAACTCAACTCTGCGCACTTCCAGGTCAGTATCACACACTTACCTAAGAGCACACAACATTATGACTTGTGCACCCCTATCTTGATAATGAATATCCATGCACTTACCCAAGTGCCAACGACTCACCAGCCTATAAGAATATTTACATTTATAATTATATGTACAATTGGGGTTCAACCTAGAGGTATTACATTCCCCTCCCCCTTATTTATGCACTATCCTCAATGCAGTATATACACATATACAATAAAAACTTCAAAATTCTTCAAAAAGATGAAGATACTCTTCCTGCATAGCTTCCTCATGCTCCCAATTTGCATCTTCAGGACCGTACCAGGTCCATTGGACCTTTACTAGCCCTATGACTTGATTCCAGAGCTTCTTGATCTTATGGTCCAATATGCACACTAGATGCACTTGAAAGTTGCCTTCATGCTCCACCTGAATCATATTCCAATCAATGAAATGATTAGCATCAGGAACATACTTTTTAAGAAATGATACATGGAATACATTATGAATACACATTTATGCAGGTAAGGCAAGCATATATGCTATAGGACCAATCCTCTCCAGGATTTCAAACGGTCCATAGTAACGTGCTACCAGCTTTGAACAATTTCCCAACTTCAGGGATCTTCTCTTGGATTTTACTCTCAAGAACACATGGTCACCCACTTTAAATTCTCTGTGAGTTCTGTCTTTATCAACATAGATTTTTTTCCTATACTAGGCATCCTTTAAATTCTATTTTATTTTCATCATCTACTCTTCCATTTCCCTGAGTAGCTCTAGTCCAACCACTGCTCTATCTGTTGGATTTCCTAGCTCACTAGTGCATTGCACTTTCTTCCATAAAGTGCCTCAAATGGGATCATATTTAGAGATTCTTGATACCCATTGTTATAAGCGAACTCCACCAAATGAAAATAATCCTCCCATTTGGATGGTTTATCCATCACATACATCCTTAGCATATCCTAAATCACTTGACTCACCCTCTCTATTTTCCCATCTGACTCTAGATGATAAGTTGTGCTAAAATTAATATTTCTTCCAAATCACTTGAATAATCCTTTCCAAAAATTTAATATAAATTTTAGATCTCTGTCAGACACAATTGTCTTGGGTATACCATGTAGTCGAGCAATTTCTTTCATATAAATATCAACAATGTTGGTTGCGTTGTGAGTGATCTTTACTGGAAGAAAATGGGAAGCATTAGTGAGCTTATCCACCACTACCATGATAGAATCATGCTGCTTGTTTGTTTTGGGTAGTTTGCATGCTATTACATGTTACAATGATGGCTCACTAGCCATTTAACATATGGCTCTCTAGCCTAATAACCACATAGGAACTTCGGCCTCAATACGTATGTAGTCATATATAACTCAACTTTGCACACTTACACTTACCCAAGTGTGCAACATTATGACTTTTGCGCCCCTATATTGATAATGAATCTCTGCGCACTTACCCAAGTGAACGCAACACCAAAACCAAGTGCCAACGACTCACCAACCTATAAGAATATTTACATTTAAAATTATATGTACAATTGGGGTTCGACCTAGGGGTATTACACAAAGGGCATAACATTATAAGAAAAATAACCCCACTCAGTTGTAAAGGTAGTCTTTCTTTTGTCTTCTTTCGCCATTCTAACCTCATGATAACCTGAAAATACATGTGTAATGTAATACCCCTAGGCCGAACCCTAATTGTAAATATAATGTAATTGTACATATAGGTTGGTGAGCTAGGATACTTTGGGGCCAAAGTGCCTTTGTATATATGTATTTTGAGGCCAGAGTGACTGTGTGGTTATTAGGCTAGAAATCCATACGCTAAAAGGATAGTGATCCTATATTTGTAAAATTTAATCACACATGGATTTTAATGAAAACACATCACTGCTGCAGACCTACCAGATAAAAGAGGACGGGGGGATAAAATTCCACTAGAATGGTGTTGTGGGTGGGAAATCCCTCCTACGGACTAGCACTAAGGGTTTTTATCATGCATGCAGAAATGACCTAAAGATTCTTACTTCTTAACATCATCCCATGCCTAAACCCCCATCACTCATATGTAAACACAAGGCTCAAGAGATTAAGTTGACGTACCTTATTTTTCGTGTATGATGTCGATCCCTTTTCACGCTTGGTCGTTCTTTGACTGCAACTCTCCTCCCAATGTTGACCTGCATTCACAAAAGACAAACAAAGAACTCCACATGCATTTGGCCTATGAACTAATGGGTTAGAGATTTAAACAATCATACAATCAATATTCAAATAATGACAATCTCATATGGTGGGATGGGAAAAACAATTCTTTTATTAACTTCACAATGATACCTTACAATGATAAATTCGGCTACTACTCCTCGATCCTGATCCTGGGATCCTCTTCAAATGTCTTCCAACTGCTTTGCTTTATACTTCTCTTTGCACAAGGATGGCTAAAGGCTGGGACAAAGGGAATGCTCAATCGGGTATAGTTTCTTTACTATGATTTTCCTCCTTTCAAATGGGACCCTTATCCCTTCTTTTATAGGCTAGAAGGAGCTAGGTATTTGGTCGAATGACCGACCATGCATGGCCGAAAGGTTTATTTAACTTGCCCAAATTTGTGTGTTCCGTCAACAACTTTCCTTTTTCCGTGCTTTTGTAGGTACACACGCGCTGTCTTGGGTCAGCTAGCGTGTACATGCATGCAGTAATGGAGCAGGGAGCACGGGCCTTTATAAAAGGGGTTTTGAAGAAGAGTTGTTCAGTAGTGTTTTGGCAAAGAAGGAATCTGAGATGGCCTGATGCCAGGTAAGCATGTATGGTGCAAATTAGGGTTATAATAGATGCCCCCTAATGTGTGTGGTCAGAAGAGCATCTGATGGCCGAAATACATTATCAATCTTCACCAACATTTCAAACAAGTGAGCCTAGGGACTAGAAATCGGGAGGTGCCATCTGCAAAATAATAATTGTCTGACCAAGGCGAGCATACCCATGCTCAGGATGAAATAAAATCATGGCTACAAATCAAATACACTATAGATCCATGTCATATAACTATATAAAGTGTAGCCACGAGAAATACATAGTGGATCTACATCTTAAAATAAAAAAGATATACATGTATAGTATCCATCTTCTAGAAGCTGATAAGGCCTGATGGCTGGAGATGAGGTCTTCAGAGCTCGAGAAACAACTTCAAAATATTCAAAACTCGAGTAGGAGTGTAACATGAGTGTACGAATTCACTACCCAGAGGTCTTCGATGGCTCATCGGTCATGGACTAGAGAATCTTGATGATTAGACTGAAGGCTTCATTGATTTTGAACAAAGACTTGATTAGACTTTCGGGATGGCCGAGCATGAGGGAAAGAGACAAACTATAGAGGGGCTGACTCAGGCTTGGAAAAATTTCCCTTGGACAATAGCACAACAAATGATGAGACTCAGGTAGCATAGCATTAACATAAGTTCACGAGGCAAGATGCAACACAAACTCTCCATATGTTTGGAAGAATAACCAAACAGAGGAGGACATAGCCAAACGTAGCAGGAACAACTTCCTAAGGTCATATTAAATCCCAAGGCTTGACGAACAAACAGAAGGATGTGATTTATCCAAGGGCGACTCATTGTGCTGCCAATACAAAGAAAATACTTTTCCCTTCCTCTTTTTGGGGTATATTTGATTTTTTTTGTCTTTTTCAATGATTTTGGAAAAAGAATAAAAGAATGTTACATTACAAAGGAGGGATGAGTGTTGCAAACATATGAGTTCGAGGTGAAAGGACAAGAATGATGTTCAAAGTAAGGACACTCGAGAAAAATCTCTCCTGGGGCCAAAGGTGTCAAGACGTAGAGGCAAAGTGCTACAGGGCTTGCGTATAAGGCATGCTTCAGATGGTTCAGTTGAGAGCAACATGGAGCCAACATTAGAACAAAGACGCAGGTATGCAAACACGGTTAACAAAACACACAATGGTAACGTCCTTCGATGTAAGTTTAACGAGCCCAAAGAAGGTAAGCTTGGTGGTTTTTCATATTTAGAGAGTCTGAAAAACGTAAAAGGAGACTCCGATGGGGTACCTTTTACGAAAGTAGTCTAGTCGGTTTGAAAAAGGGATAAATTAGCACCGAAAAGACATCTATTCAAAACCATTTTAACGAGTGTGATAAAGACAAGATCACTCGACAATTTTTGCATTTTTAAGGAGTCTGAAAAAAGCTTAACTATGGACTCCGTAAGGAATGTTCTTCTGGACCATTTTAACAAGTGTGAAAGAATAAGGTCACTCGACGATCTTTTCAATTTTAGGGAGTCTGAAAAGAGCTTAACTATGGACTCCGTGGGGGTTCCTTTTTTGTAAATTTAGTCCCTCAGGCCCGAAAAAGGGTTAAAATTATACCTGAGGGTACTCTTCTAGAGATCCGAGGCCTCTAGAGTATACCTTTGTTCGTACAGTTGACCATCCAAATCGAAAAAGAGGTAAACTACCGCCAGATAGACGTGACTTCAAATTTCAGTTTAACGAGCATGAAAGGCCATAAGATCGCTTGAAAATATTTTCATGTTTAGAGGGTCTAAAAAGGGCTTAAAAGAAGACCTGTGGGGGCTATGACTCATGTATGAAACTGGTTCAGGTAGAGCCCACTGCTAGGCTCAGACCAAGAGTCTCTTCAATAGTCAACTTGGGAAATCTCCCAAAAGGGAAGAAAACACAAACCATAGTGTAAGTTCTCCTGTGGTATAGAAACCGTAGTCATGGCTTCAAGGATAGCCTCATCTGAAGGCAATTCAAAATCCAAGAAATCACGGAAATGAGGGTCGACTGTCCTAAAGGGTGAAGTAAACTGACCATACTCCATATGATGATGGAGGTTCTGACCAGGACTGACAGAGTCTATCAGCGAAGAATCACGATCACGAGGGCTTGAGGATATACTAACAACGAGATCAGACTTAGAAGGATACTCAAGCCAACTTGGACCAAGAGGGGGAAACAAGGGCTCCCATGCCCCCATTGGATACACCAATGGATCAATTGCTGATTCCAAGTGTCGAGAAGGAAAACATGATTGCACAGGTTCTTGCTCATAAGTAATTCAACATCGAGGATAAGATGCCACATAATTAACTCGTGGCGGGGTGGAGTCTACACGAACACTAGGAACATATAAAGGGGCAACCTAAACTAACGCTGAATTAGGATGGTGATTATCAGATGCCAAATGGTCAATAGTGACAATGCTTCCATTGTGAGGGAAGTGCATCACCTGGAGGAGAGTAGATACCACAACGTTCATAGTATATACATAATCACGCCTGAGAAGCATATTGAAATCTAACGGGCCTTGCACCACTATAACATCAAAACAGACAATCTTCCCACCTAATGAGATAGGCATCTGAGGAAGAACCCCCAAATATTCACTAGGACGTCTTTCAAAAGCTAACAACTCATGTGAAGCAAACACAAGCTTGGGAGAACCCAAGACTCTCCAAACCGAGGAGGATAAAGTACTTGCGGAAGCTCCTTCATCCACAATACATCTATAAATGTTTGTTGAATTAACTTGAACCCTTATTTGAAAAGGTGCATAAGAAGGAAGATGAGGCTCAACAATATCATTTCAATAAAAGGAAACTATCCTAGGGCTTGGAGGGGGTGTACTCGGAATGAGCGGAATTCCCCATTGTTATGAAAATACTGAACCGGAAATACTAAAAACATAGTCGGTAGACACGTCACTCCCCAAAAGAAGAGTGGGATCATTCGATGAATGCATTAGCATGACCAATTTTGCAACCAATGGCTGAATAGGTTGCGAGACTACATGGTCTAAAGGTACCTCACCCCCCAAAATAGGAGTGGGATCAACCGATGACTGCATCGGCATGACCAATTTCACAACCCATGGCTGAATATGCTGCGAGACTACATGGTCTAAAGGCACCTCACCCCCCAAAAGAGGAGTGGGATCAACCGATGACTGCATCGGCATGACCACTTTCGCAACCAATGGCTGAATAGGCTACGAGACTACATGGTCTAAAGGCACCTCATCCCCCAAAAGAGGAGTGGGATCAGCTGATGATTGCATCGGCATGACCACTTTCTCAACCAATGACTGAATAGACTGAGAGACTACAAGGTCTAAAGGCACCTCACCCCCCAAAATAGGAGTGGGATCAGTCGATGACTGCATCGGCATGACCACTTTCGCAACCCATGGCTAAATAGGCTGTGAGACTACATGGTTTAAAGGCACCTCACCCCCCAAAAGAGGAGTGGGATCAGCCGATGACTGCATCGGCATGACCACTTTCTCAACCAATGGCTGAATAGGATGAGAGACTACAAGGTCTAAAGGAACCTCACCCCCCAAATGAGGAGTGGGATCAACCGATGACTAAATCGACATGACCACTTTCTCAACCAATGGTTGAATAGACTATGAGGAAACCCCAAAAGACTCAGAATCAGAAGAGTTTGCAGACAGGGACCACAATCTTTGTACCTCTGGAATGCCAGGGCACAAATGAGTAAGGTGATCTCCCTTGCAAAGCTTACAAGGGAAATTAGGCTTATGTCCTATCCATCTAGGTTTCTCAACAGAATTAATGCCCCCAACATGACTAGTAGTGGTTGGTTTCACATCTCCAACATGACTTGCAGAGGTTAGTGATGGGTCGATAACATGACTTGCAGATGCTACAGACCTATTACCAGTATGACTAGCAGTGACTCGACTTTTTCCCCAGCAAGACTTGTAGAGGGTGGGTGTGTTCCCCCAACATAACTTGCATAGGTTGGGTGCTGGTCTTCAACGTGACTTGCAGAGGTTGTCGACCTATCTCCAACATGACTCATAGAGGTTGGTGATTTATTCTTCCTATTCTTCCTCTTTCTATTTCGTTTAGACTTCTGGTTACTAGTAACTGTACTTTCACTAGAGGCGGGAGAAGGAGGAGGAGAAGACTTTGCTGACAAAGAAACATCAACTGGGTCCCCATGACATAAAGTGCTTAACTAAGAAGCATCAAGAGCATTTGGGACATTTGGAATGGTACCCAACCAAACTGGTAATCCCACATTCAACCCAGGAATGTACAAAGTGGCCATCAAAGGGACACCAACGTTTTCGAAGAAAGGAAAAGTACAAGAATCCCCTTGCGAAGGGGTTCCTTGGTTGGTATCATTGGGAACTTTAGACATGAATATATTATTCATAGGTTCTCCCTTTGCGGGATCGTTCAAGTACGTAAAAGTCTCACACACTGACTCTGAAGAACCAGTGTTATCAAAACAACGCCTATAAAGAGGCGGCTCCACGTTTCTAAGCAAAAGACTGAAAAGTCCTCTCAACTGGTGGAGTGGGTGGTATACCACCCTAGGTCAGAGACCCAAATCCACTGACTGACTGACTCACTATGGAAAACTAAGGAGCACAAAGCACACACTAAAAGTTCCTAAAGGAAAATCAAGCAAACGACTAACTAGTTGGAAGAACAGTTACGCCAGCCAACACTAGACCAACTTACCGGTGCAAGTGCAACTCGAAAACGAAAGCACCCTCCAGGTATACTCTGCAAAGCGTGGCTCGACGTCTACCCTAGGTACTACGGTATACCCCCGCAGTCACCTGTGTAAGTCCCTATAAATATAGGCAACTAGGTTTCCAGTGCGCGAACAGTCACAAGGTGGGTACAATCGACAATTGGGTAGACCACAATGAGCAGGGTATCAAGCCCGAAACTTGTCAAGGGTATCGAAATCAAGTGGTATGGAAGACAACTGAGGACCTCAAACAGATTTGAGGCCCATGAAGCTCCGTGGAAAATGCAATCGACGGAATCCCAAGACAAGCCCTCTATATGTGTTCTCCACTACGATTGGTCTGGCTTTGGAGGGGTTATCTCCGCTACATTTCCGCACGTGACCTCGTGTTTAGCCCCTGTGTTAGAGGGGGGTCTCGGATAACTTTCACGATACTGGACTTTAAAACTCCCTAACTCAGACTCCAATGTTTGATTCAATGGCTTTGAAGAGTTTCCTCTCCAACCTAATTTAAGGCCCTAACCCTAAACTAGTTGGTTGACACTACAAACATAAAAGTCTAGTTGTTTTTAATTAGCGTTCTTTTTAAGGCTTGATTTACTCAAAAGGTGTGGTAGTGAAATTGATGTTGTTAAGACTCTTACGAAAAGAGATAAAACTTATATCAACACTAGCAAAGAATGATTATATATATATATATATATATATATATAT
>SNQJ01S0009884.1:198438-215830 GCA_010110895.2 Picea sitchensis | reverse complement strand
TCCTCTTTCTATTTCATTTAGACTTCTAGTTACTAGTAACTGTACTTTCACTAGAGGTGGGAGAAGGAGGAGGAGAAGACTTTGCTGAAAAAGAAACATCAACTGGGTGCCCATGACATAAAGTGCTTAACTAAGAAGCATCAAGAGAATTTGGGACATTTGGAATGGTACCCAACCAAACCGGTAATCCCACATTCAACCCAGGAATGTACAAAGTGGCCATCAAAGGGACACCAACGTTTCCGAAGAAAGGAAAAGTACAAGAATCCCCTTGCGAAGGGGTTCCTTGGTTGGTATCATTGGGAACTTTAGCCATGAATATATTATGCACAGGTTCTCCCTTTGTGGGATTGTTCAAGTCCGTAAAAGTCTCACACACTGACTCTGAAGAACCAGTGTTATCAAAACAACGCCTATAAAGAGGCAGCTCCATGTTTCTAAGCGAAAGACTGAAAAGTCCTCTCAAACGGCGGAGTGGGTGGTCTACCACCCTAGGTCAGAGACCCAAATCCACTGACTGACTGACTCACTATGGAAAACTAAGGAACACAGAGCACACACTAAAAGTTCCTAAAGGAAAATCAAGCAAACGACTAACTAGTTGGAAGAACAGTTACGCCAGCCAACACTAGACCAACTTACCGGTGCAAGTGCAATTCGAAAACAAAAGCACCCTCCAGGTATACTCTGCAAAGTGTGGCCCGACGTCTACCCTAGGTACCGTGGTATACCCCCACAGTCACTTGTGTAAGTCCCTATAAATATAGGCAACTAGGTTTCCAACGTGCGAACAATCACAAGGCGGGTACAGTCGACAATTGGGTAGACCACAATGAGCAGGGTATCAAGCCCGAAACTTGTCAAGGGTATCGAAATCAAGTGGTCCGGAAGACAACTGAGGACCTCGAACAGATTTGAGGCCCACGAAGCTCCGTGGAAAATGAAATCGATGGAATCCCAAGACAAGCCCTCTATATGTGTTCTCCACTACGATTGGTCTGACTTTGGAGGGGTTATCTCCGCTACCTTTCTGCACGTGACCTCGTGTTTAGCCCCTGTGTTAGAGGGGGGTCTCAGATAACTTTCACGATACTGGACTTTAAAACTCCCTAACTCAGACTCCAATTTTTGATTCAATGGCCTTGAAGAGTTTCCTCTCCAACCTAATTTAAGGCCCTAACCCTAAACTAGTTGATTGACCCTACAAACATAAAAGTCTAGTTGTTTTTAATTAGCATTCTTTTTAAGGCTTGATTTACTCAAAAGGTGTGGTAGTGCAATTGATGTTGTTAAGACTCTTACGAAAAGAGCTAAAACTTATATCAACACTAGCAAAGAATGATTATATATATATATATATATATTTTGAAATGCTTTTAAAATTAGAAGAAAACACAACACTATGCTAATTTCTTTTTCTTTTTCAAATAACAATGCAAAGAAAATGGAAGGAAAGAAAGAGATCTAACAAACTAAGTTTTTTTTTTTCTTCCAATCATAGCAGAAATAACAAAATATTCTAAAAGACACTGATGAATGCACGATTCATGCCCCCCCCGGCCATGAGGGGGAATTGTTTTTCAAAATGCAACTCATTTTTCTTAAAATTTCAAGATAAAAATAAGTTAAAAAAGCTAGGAAACACAAGAAATATTCTAAATGAAAAAGAAAGCTATAATAAAGTCTAAACCTAGGCTAAGATGCTATGATAGAGACCACATACCCTGAGAGGTATAACTCTTGACAAGGAAAGGATGACTGCCTCTCCTTAAACCAAACATTTTCTCAACAGGCACGCTACTGACAGTTCAACAACCAGGGTGTGCACGCAAGATGTGTAAGGTCAGAGCATGTGTACATGCATGTAGACCTTATGCAGGCCATGTGTACCTCTGCAACTCTTCAAAAAATGAAACGAAAAGAATTTAAGCACTAGAAAAGACTACTAGTATTGAGAACCAAAATCTCTTGAAGACTCAGAAACTTACTTTGACAGAAAAAGAAAACAATTGAAGGAAAATTTCATAGAACAAAACCAATTTGAGGTGAAACCTAAGCTACAAAACTGCAAAAACCAAAGACTAGAATGAGTTCCAGAAAACCATTAAGAAGGCTCACTTCTGACAGGGGAGAGGATGACTGCCTCTCTAATAAAAAATTTCTGAACCTAGCCACGCTACTATTACTTCATCAGCTAGCATGTCCACACGGGCTGTGTGAAGGTTGGGCACGTGTACATGCATGCAGGTCTTATACAGGCCGCGTGTACCTCTGTGACTTCCCGAAAAGAAAATGCAGCCAAGCAAAGAAAGCAGGGAGTACTGGTACGGAAAACCAGAATCCCTGCTAGCTCAGACTTTTGCAGAAACTTTAAAAACAAGGAATGAAACCAGTTTTTAAAAATACCCAAGAAAAAATATTCTCAGAAACCCTAGAGATCCCTAGTATGGTTGCCATTTCTGTTGTGGGTGGGAAATCCCTCCTACGGACTAGCACTAAAGGTTTTTATCATGCATGCAGAAATGACCTAAAGATTCTTACTTCTTACCATCATCCCATGCCTAAAATCCCATCACTCATATGTAAACAAAGGCTCAAGAGATTAAGTTGACATACCTTATTTTTTGTGTCTGATGTCTATCCCTTTTCACGCTTGATTGTTCTTTGATTACATCTCTCCTCCCAATGCTGACCTGCATTCACAAAAGACAAGCAAAGAACTCCACATGCATTTGGTCTGTGAACTAATGGGTTAGAGATTTAAACAATCATACAATCAATATTCAAATAATGACAATCTCATATGGTGGGACGGGAAAAACAATTCTTTTATTAACTTCACAATGATACCTTACAATGATAAATTCAGCTACTGCTCCTCGATCCTGATCCTGGGATCCTCTTCAAATGTCTTCCAACTGCTTTGCTTTATACTTCTCTTTGCACAAGGATGGCTAAAGGTTGGGACAAAGGGAATGCTCAATCAGGTATAGTTATTTTACTATGATTTTCCTCCTTTCAAATGGGACCCTTATCCCTTCTTTTATAGGCTAGAAGGAGCTAGGTATTTGGTCGAATGACCGACCATGCATGGCCAAAAGGTTTAGTTAACTTGCCCAAAGTTGTGTGTTCCATCAACAACTTTCCTTTTTCCATGCTTTTGTAGGTACACGTGGGCTGTCTTGGGTCAGCTAGTGTGTACACGCGCGCAGTAATGGAGCATGGCGCGTGGGCCTTTATAAAAGGGGTTTTTAAGAAGAGTTGTTCAGTAGTGTTTTGGCAAAGACGAAATCTGATATGGCTTGATGCCAGGTAAGCATGTCTGGTGCAAATTAGGGTTATAACAAACATGAAAGGGGGATAAGAGTCTAGGAAAGGTGGCCTAAGCCAAAAATGAATATTTTATTGATATTCCTAAAGTTTAAAGTCTAGAGTATGGGATAATTTATTTTATCCTAAGTCTCTAAGGGAGAACGTATCACCATGTGGTGGGTACCTGCGGGGGACCCATGTAGTTCCCAACATGACAAGTGTCAAATTGGGAACATGCACATAAGTTTGGGGGACTTAGTTCATTTTCCTATCATTCCATCATCATTCTCAGCTCACCACACTGTTGTCAACCGTACCTTCATGCTTCCATCACCTGTACATGTACCATGGAAATCTTTGGAACTGGATTGAAGAGGCGGGTTGTCAGGCCCATGGGATATTGAAGAGGCGGGTTGTCAGGCCTATGAGAATCCTCTAGGTGATAGAATTACTGGGGTTTGATTCTCAAGGTGCCAAGCTATAACTACAGGGGCTTGAGACTTCCTATCCAACCTATTGCTGAATCCCCTGAAGGGAAGTAGGGCAATTGAGGGACTATTGAGAAGAGAAGGGGCACACTTCCTAGGGTGGGAGAGGCATGTGGGGAATGAGGGACTATAGGTTGTTTGATATATTTAGCACATGATTCTGAGTTTTTTATTGTATGAGAGACCTTATCCTAGTCAGGATTCTTGTACCCAGGTGGTGTTTTAGCCCCATCTCGAGGGTAACCCACTGTTGAGAGTTTTGAGCAGTGCAGTCTAAGGCTGGGAGAAACGTGGAAGGTATGCACGTTGTTGGTGTTCTTTTTACGCAAGATAAGTGTCTATTGTGTGTTAATTTATTTGTTGCATTAATATTTATGCATTTATTTTCATGGTTTTTTCCTGTGAATGATGTATCTATATACTTGTTATTCTAAATTAATCAGTGCATTTTCAGATCATTTCTAGTGAATATAATGGTATCAGAGTTTAGAATTTTTGTGTGGCATTTCCCAGCATGGATTTGGGGATACTACAATGTGGTATTAGAGCCCAATTTTCAACATTGATCCTCGATGGGCCAATTAACAAAGCACATAAAATAAAATTTCAGAGTCTGCAAGAAAATTGTTTGACATAATGTCAGGAAGAGTGCGTCTATAATTTGTTCGAAAAAATTATTACAACAAAATTGGGGGAAATTTCACGGGTAAATTTAAGGAATCGAGGCCAAGAAATAAAATCCCCAATTTAAATTTCAAATTGGGAAAATTCGGACCTGTAATTGGCCAAATTTTGTGTTGCAAAGTGCCACAACTAAAAATAGTTGTTTCTAGGAAAAAACCCCAAATTTACGGTTAAATTCACGGGGAAATTAGACATGGAAGGATCAAATTCCATGTGAAAATATTAATTTATATGTTCAAGACCAAAATTGGTCATATCAATCTTAAATAAAGAACTTCAATGGCGAGTTGAATAATAAAATATGAATTTATGAATTTTGGTATTTTTAGGCATTTTGGAAAAAAATTGAAAATAGGCAAAATTGGAAAAATTTTGGTATTTTTCCTTACGATGATGTCATCATGATGTGGGGGTCACTTGTCAACTAATGTGGTAGATAGGTGATGTGTACTTCCATGGTGGCAGGTAGACAATCGTAGAAATGGTAGTGGTGGCGGTCGACGTGGAGCTTGAGTGGCAGAGCCTACCCGCCTGGCGAAATCGTGACTCAGACCCACAAAACCTTATTGCAGGGGGGGTTGGGGTCAATGGGGTTAGACTAACCATAGGTGGGGGGATGAAATGCATGGATGTGTGACACTTCACCCATAATATAACCAAAGTTAAATTTTGTGGCCCCTCCCCTATGTGTTAACATTCGACAGGGCAGGCGGGGGCGCAATGCGACATGGGATATCGATCACTGCCGAAACCCCCCAAACGTCCACCGTTAGATCATGCCAACATGCAACTTAACACACCAAGGAAAATGGGTGAGGATGGGGCCTACCCATTACCACGACGCAATACAAAGGGGCCACATGGAAACCAAGGACCTATGGGGCCCGAAACATTAACATGTGTGTGCCAGTGAAGGAGAAGGAGAAAAAGAAGAAGGAAGAGGGAGGTAAGGGGAGCTGACGGGGAAAGGAAAAGTGGTCTAGGGAGTTGAAATGGTTCCACCTCGAGGTTACTTGTGGAATTGGGTGCCATGTCAACATCCCAATCAAAATAATTTAACCATATTTTAAATATAATAGTGAAAAATTGCCCAGAAAATGGGTATTTTCCAAGTGTTCAACTTGCAAGCCATTTTTGGAGGCCTAAATGACATTTTTGAGAAGTCAACTTCAAAACTGTATGTACGACCATAAAATATATTTTATGCATCTAAAATATTAGAGCTCGAAGAGAGATTTATAATGGTGTAAACCATTCGTCAAACAAAGTTAGTATGAGGGAGTTACTACCCAAACAATCGAGGGTAAATTTTAAGACCCGGTTAACTTCCAAGGGCCATAACCTCTTGCTTTGGAATCAGATTGGGGAACATGAGTAGTCTATGGAAATATATTGAGCAATAAATCACATCCATAGAGTTAAATTAAAATTATAGGTGCATTAAAATGTATAGGAGGGCATATAAGGGACCTGTAGCAGTCAGAGTCAAAAATATTATTTGGTCTAAAACTTCAATATGTTGTATTTAACATCCTAGAGCTTAGATGAGGGTGAAACTTGGAAATGTTTGAATATTGAGAGGGGGGGAGGTGAATTAGCATGAGAAATTTTACCACTTTTAACCACAATATATAAACTTTAACTTAATCAACAGTATATCATCAATATATCGTCAATATAAACATAAGAAACATCACATCAAGTACACAATACACCATAATTTACGTGGAAACCCAAACGAGAGAAAACCACGAAATTATTTCATATATATCAAAGAATACATTCATTGGAAGCACCAACTTTCCAATTCTCCAGATAAAACTAGAAGGATGCTACAACCCCCTATTTACAGGCTCCAACCTGAAGGAATCTACAACTGTCTGAATTCTCTGGTTCCAGCTAGAAAGAGGCTACAACCCCCTAATTATCAGGATCCAACTTGAATGAATATACAACTATCTGAATTCTCTGGCTCCAACCAAAAGGAGGCTACAACCCCCTTATTCTCAGGCTCCAATATGAAGGAATCTCCAACTGCTTGATTCTCTGGCTCCAACCGGAAGGAGGCTACAACCCCGTTTCCTTGCCACGTCCTACTGCCATGAAATATAAGTGTAGACCAGCTGTCACTACCACAATCATTGCCACTGTCACTGCCACTATTACTGTCATTGTCACTGTCACTACCACTATCACATCAACCTGTAACCTATCACTATCACTGCCACATCAACCTATAACCTATCATTGTCATTGTCACCAATAATCAACTAGATCCTCTCACATGGATCATATACCAAGGACACCTCTCAACTAGATGTCCAAGATCACTGACACATGCCTCTACCAAGCATGTACCAATATTACCAACATACCATCACAATTTATGTGTCTCAACCATGTACCATACCAAGCATCAAGCGTGTACCACAACTTGTACCATAATAAGTGGATCAACCATGCACCAACACCTATACCAAACCGTGCATCAAACATGCATGAACACCTATACCAAACCATGAATCAACTATGCACCACAACCATTCCAAATCGTGCATCAACCATGCACCATAACCTGTACCATATGTCTCAACCATCAACCATGTACATCGACACCATACCAAGTACCAATCTTGTATCATACCATGTATAAACCATGTACATCAAAAATGTACATCAACACCTATACCATACCATATCACTCAATCATGCCATATACCATGTACCATAGGATATATGAAACAGGTACCATCAATGGTGTACCTCAAAAAAGTACCAAAGAACCAAGATTATATACCAAGTATATGCCTCAACCATGCACCTAATATGTGCCTCAATCATGTGCCAATGTCTCAACAATATACCAAAGACTTTCCTCAAGCATGCACCATAACATAATCAACATGTAACCCTCAAAACATACATATAAACATACTTGTAAATCTATAATAGACCCCGCGTATGTGATCACAGACTTGCAGACTTTCCTCAACTTCAAAAATAAGAGAATATCATCTTCATCAAACTTTACCTTAGTCTCAAAGGACTAGTTTTTTTATTAGTCACAAACCCTAACTTTCAACAAGCATAACTCTGTACCTGTAATGAATAAATGTCTAAATATTGTACTTGATATTATTCAATATCTTCTCTACAACTCCTCCAAGTTTCACTGCTTGGAACATCCCAAAAAATGAGTTATAGAAAAATTGGCAGACCTTGTTGAATTCTAGAAGACCTTGTTGAATTCTTTGGCTACTGTGGATTTGGCTTAAAGCTTGAGTCCACAACCGCAGGTGTTGGAGTAATTACATATGTTTAAACATTTCAACTACACTTTTAAATAATTCCTTTTACTGCATAGGATCATACTTGGTATTTTTTGGGATGGCCTTCTGGATTTTTAGTTGATGGGGACTTTCTGCGTCTGAGCTAGTTTTTGCACCTCCTCTACTGATGATATTAATATTAGGCCCCTCTCTGTTATCTATAGTTTCGGGTTCAAAATTTATCAGGTTAGAACCTCTATGCCTGACACAATCTTCCCATTTCGCAATAAGTTCTGGGAAGTCTTCTATAGCATGGGTGTTATTCCTGCAATGTGCACACCAAGGTCTTCTTTTTATTTTCATAAGTTTGATTTATCATTTAGTGTCTTCTGTTTGGATTGGTTTAAGGGTTTTCCCATGCTCCCATGCACGATGGTTGCATCATTTGAATATATTTGTTTTCAGATCATGTACACACTCACATGAACTTACATAATGTGGTTGTATGCCTTGGTTTGTGAAAAAATGGGTTATCATGATGTTTCGTCAGTTTTGTCGAATTTTGATCTTCAATGAATTAATGAATTGAATGTACTTTTTGGAGGATCGAAATAAATTAAATAAGAGTCAAATTTTAGGATATTTGATCTGCTCTTTAGAAAAATATATGTCAAAGAATGGAAGTGAGCTGACAATTTCAGAATTTGCATAATAAGTTATTTTTACGAGTCCTGAATTTGTAATTAAAAAAATTATGCATTTTAATATTTTTCTCTTCTTTGGAAAAACAAAATCAACTGGACCAAGGTCTTTCTATGTGAATTTATTTCATGGATTTAAAAAGTGTATAGCAAAGTTCAGAAGCGAGGAAATGGTTTTCAATTTGAGCTAAACATCGATTTTTACAATGCTTCTACTTTTGGTGAAAAAATGTTTTTGTCATTTTTTTTCTCATAAACAAATTTGATTATTTTTTAGAATGCTCATTATAATCATATTCTTGATTGAATGATCAATTGTGATTGATAGGACTAAAACCCCTACACAATTTTGATGCGTGTTATCTTGAGAGAACTTTTAAGTTTATTTAAATCCTACATAAAGATGAACTTTGAAAAGGCTTAATATTTTCAAGTTGATGTGCATGGTTGACAGAAATAATGTAATAATTTGCGCTCTTGCATGAATATAAAATCATAAGTTGTGCAAAGTGGAAGACACGACATAACACATATATTGGAACAGAAGATTGCAGGTTTGGTGCCACACATGAAAAAAAAAATACCATTTCCACCCGGAGATCACAAAGTTAGCGCATCAAATGATAGTGCAATGCCATACTTTTGCAACAAATCATGGAGTTCACCACTACGAAATCTAGTATTAAATTATTACATCATAGTTGCAAAATCTAGTATTAAATTATCACAATCTAAAATAAAATAAGAAGAGATCATTTGCATTGTTACATCATAGTTGTGCACAGTTAGATTAGAGGAAGATCTCATCCTATTTGATGGAAATCAGGATCATTATTCAAAACAACACAAAAGAAAAATCCAAATTGGGAGAGTAATTTAGTTCTTCTACCGATTATTTGTTAGAGTTTGATTCAGATGGATAGCTTAATGTCGTCAGATTTAGAGCCATGTTATGATAATCATGGTAGTTGGAAGAAGATCAGGTTGATGGAGTGAATTCGCTGTCGTTTTAACAAGTATTAGAAATATTAGTGGAAATTCATTGTTTGATAAGGATTTTGTGGCTAAGGATTGGGATTGGACAAGATTTGAATGATAATATTAAGGAGAGAAAACTAACTCAAAAATTCTTTATACTAAGCATGACATTAATGTAATAGGGACTTTTTGCTATGAACTATTCACAACTTTCAATAAAATTATTTTTACAGAAGATAGAGAAATTCCGAGTTTCATTTCTGGAGTTTTTTTTTCATGTTACATGTTCTTTGATTTATTTCTGCCATAGTTTTTGCATGCATGAAGATTTAAAAAAATCGTTTGAAGTACAAAATTTCTTATGTTTCACTGTGAGTAAAATAAGACCTGTACTTTGTAATTTCATTATATAGATAAGTTTGTTGTTATTTCCTCTATTGAAGGAGTAAGATTTATTTATTTATTTATTTTCTTTCATTCTATCTTTGATGTTTCATTTATTTATTGTATTTATTTTCTTTCATCTCTATCTTTGATGTTTCAATATTTTGATGAACTTTATAAGTGAGATAAGGCTTCTTTATTTCTGGTTAATATTCATTGAGATAAGGCTTCTTTATTTCTGGTTAATATTCATTAAAAACTAAAATTAATTAGGGAATTAAAAAGGTCATTTTAATCAATTGAAATATTATTTGAGATGCCTTGACATTGTTCCTTTGCTTCATCTCAAGAACAACATATTTTTAGCGTTGTTGTTGGGGAGCAGATTTGAAAGACTTCTCTTCCCCAGTATACAATATTCAACAGATCTGATTTTTGATGGTGAAAAGTATTTAGGATTACTACGAGTTCCTTTAATTATTTTTAACATGACTACTCCATTTTTATTTTACTGGTTACTACACTGTATTTAAAATGCCAAGTTCATTTGTTGCTCGGATAGGTGTAAGATATGCACCGTTTGATTTTTAAAATGTACCTGGTTATCCTCATCTTATGCCTAATGTAGGATAATGGGAAACAACCTCCCTAAATTCAAAGAATACGTTGATGATAGTCCAACACAACATTTAATAGAGTTTCATGAGTACATGATTCAACGGGGTATTGTTCATGAGGATGTTCTCATGAAATTGTTCATGATCTCGTTGGAAGGAGATGCAAGGAACTGGTACAAATCGTTAACCACTGGTAGTATTTTTTCACTAAAAGATTTTCATGCTGCATTTTTTTCTCGTTACAAGAAGATAGATTCTAAGATTTTCATGCTGCATTTTTTTCTCATTACAAGAAGATAGATTCTATTGAACTTTTTCTTGAAGATTGTTGTAATTCTCCTGTCCCAACCTACCAACCCGTTTGAATGATTAAATACCTTCTGATAGCCTTGAATGAATACATCTAAAACGTTTCAAGGGAGGAGCTAGGATCAAACTCTTGTTTTTTTAGTATGATGCTATTTTGAGCATAAAACACCCTTTCAAATGCTTCAAATGCAGTTCCCTCCCTCACCCTCATAATGAAAAGTTTGAAACAAATTTAGAATACAACAAAAAATATTCCTATAACATTGAGGATGAAGAAGATATTACTGGACGTTTGAATGATTAAATACCTTTCGATAGCTCTGAAATGAATACATCTAAACGTTTTCAAGGAGGTATAGCTATTTTTCTTTCTTTGGAGAATAAAATCCAAGATTATAGTGAATAGAGAGATATTCATGCACTTGTGTATAATGACGAACTTGAAAATTTTCAATCTTTGTCTAATACCACATGTGTGATACTTATACTAGATCAGGAGCACATGGATAATGAATAATTGTAGGCTTTAGATTCTGATTATAATTACAACAAAGAATTAGATTCTATGTGTGACATCAACAAAGGCATTGAAGATGGTTTTAAGGAGCAGATCCAAATTGAAGTTTCCACATGTATTGAAGGTAGATTATTGTTTTATTCTTTTCTTGCATAAGAATCACAATTTGAAGAGCTTAGTCACATTAAGGAATAAAAAAGATAGTTATATCAAGCAAAGGAACATGAGCTATTTGTTGATTATCAAAGTATTTCCTTTCTGAGTTTTTAAGATCCACTTGTATCTTGTTTGGAGTCTACATTATCTAAAATCTAAATAAACTTAAGTTATACGAGGTTAGCATTTTCAGCCTGTGGGTATGAGCATTAGGATCACATAATATTACATTTTTCATCTCTACTTGTTTTTATTTTGTTAAAATGCATGTAAGGAGTCTAGGTTATCAACCAAACACTTTTATGGTTTCATTGGAAGTATGATTATACTTGACCAAGTGAATGAAAATAATAGGAGTAGCTTGTACATAAATAAACTCCATTTTTGAGAATTTGTATTTCTGTATATATTTCTATGGTTTTATAAAATTCTTTATTTCATGTTTGCAGAGAAATTTTAGTTTTCCATTTGTACAATTAGTTGGTGTTAGCTGAACCAAGTAGAGGTAGTCACTGAGAAAATGAAGGTAACATTTCAAATCATCACAAAGAGTATGTGTTGTCTTTTTCCTTTATGAATCAAACTTTCATGTTCAATTACTAATATCCATACTAGTATTTCAAAATTAAAAGTGAAAGTAAGTCTCATATAAATAGTCAACTACATGGTTGGTGACAATGCAAATTTCATTTTAGTTGATTGAGTTAAGTGGTATATTTAGATTAGAAAAGTTATGTATATATATAACCTTAAATTCAAACATTTATTTTTAGTTTATAGAGTAAATTTTTTTAAGTCCTAATGGGTTAAGAACTCATTTTATGAATTATAATACAATTATGGTTAATTTTGTGATTTTCTTAAGTAATAAATTTCTTCTTTTGTTTTGTGATTAATTGGAAGTTTATTTTGATATATTTTCAAAATTATTTTTTAGTTTGTTTGTTTTGAATAAATGAAGTTAAACATTTCTATTTTACTTGAATATTTATGAAACTGATAAATCTAATCAATGAAATTAAGACTTAAACTTGTTGTTTTTACATGTTTGATGCATTTATTTATTTTAATTGAAAAAATATGTCTAGAGTAATCTTTTGAAAAGTAAGCTTTGATATTAGACTATAACTGATTATTTTTCTCAAGGTTAAACCTTAATCATAAAAATTCAAGCATATAAATTATATATATGAAAATTAATTTCAGAGTATACTTATACTGGTAGGAAGTCCTACTTTCTTTTATATCAAAAACATATATCATCCATTGTGTTATTTGACACATTGATTTCCCCCACTTCAAATGCAATAAAATAAAATTTTAAAGACACATGTTGAAAGAAAATTCATTAATGATTTCCCCCATCTCAAATTAATCAAATTATAAACATGAAGTGGTGAAAGGAAATTCAATTTGGGGTATGCAAATAACTTCATCGGGGCAATGGATGCAGTGAATCAATATATGTTTCAACACTCTTTTATTATTACTCTGTTATTAAATATTTTTAATATAATTAGGTCTTGTCTAAACTAAATATATAAATCCTTGAGTTAAGACAAAATCAATTCGAAATCTAGTATTTAAGCTAAATTTAGATTGAATACTTTAAACAACTCTTGAGTAAATTTCAATAAGAAAATTATTTATTATCCTTTCTTGAAATATTTATTATAAAAGAAATGATTTAGTTTGATATATGTTTGAATAAGTAAATAATTTTAGAGAATAATGACTCCATTGCCCAATGATAAAGATACTTGGTCTTCATGTTCTTTAGTACCTTGCAGGGAGACACAATTTCCTTATGCTTCAAATCATTTTCATAACTTTGATTTCTTTTTATTTTCATAAGTTTGATTTATCATTTAGTGCCTTTCGTTTGGCTTGATTTAAGGGTTTTCCCATGCTCCCATGAATGATGGTTGCGTCATTTGAATATATTTGTTTTCATATCTTGTACACACTCACATGAACTTACACAAGATGGTTGTATGCCTTGGTTTGTGAAAAGTTGGGTTATCATGACGTTTAGTCAGTTTCGTCGAATTTTGATCTTTAATGAATTGAATGGAATTTTTGGCGGATCAAAATAAATTAACTAAAAGTTAAATTTTAGGATGTTTGATCTGTGACTTAGAAAAATATATGTCAAATAATGGAAGCGAGCTGACGGTTTCAGAATTTGCAAAATAACAGGAGTCTTGAATTTGTGATTAAAAAAATTATGCATTTTAATAATTTTCTCATCTTTGGGAAAACACAATCAACTCGATCAAGGTCTTTCTATATGCATTTATTTCACGAATTTAAAGAGTATATATCAAAGTTTAGAAGTGAGGAAATGGTTTTCAATTTGAGCTAAACATCAATTTTTACAAGGATTCTACTTTCGGTGAAAAAGTGATTTGGTCATTGTTTTGCTCATAAACAAATTTGATTACTTTTGAGAATGCTCATCACAATTCTATTCTTATTGATTGATCAATTGTGATTGATTTTCAACTAAAACTTATACCCAATTGTGATGCATGTTATCTTGAGAGAACTTTTAAGTTTATTTAAATCCTCTTAAAGACTTGGTTAATTTTATATCTTAAATAAAGAGGAACTTTGAAAAGGTTGAATATTATCAAGTTGATGTGCATGTTTGATCGAAATAATGTATTAATTTTTGCTCTTGCAGGAATATGAAATCATAAGTGATTCTATTACAAAGTTTCAAGTAGTAGTTATGCAAAGTAGAAGACACGACATAACACGTATATTGTAACAAACGAGTGTAGGTTTGGTTCCATGGATGCAAACGGAGATACCCTTTCCACCTGGAGATCACAAAGTTAGTGCATCAAATGATAGTGCAATGCCATAGTTTTGCAATAAATCATAGATTTGCTGCTAGGAAATCTAGTATGAAATGATTAAATATCTATGGTATTCAGATTTGTTCTGGAAAATTTTGCGTGATATAAGAGTTTGATGAGGAAATGACAACGTGGTTAAGAGGATCAAATGCAATGGAAACCTTGTCAAGGTAAAAAGGATAACCATGTGCTGAAAATTCAACAAGAATCCAACTCATGGATAATCAAATATAACCAGATCACAAAGAATGAGGTCCATGTTATATCCAGAGTAAAGGGATTTCATTTGATGGATTTCTAGAAGAATATTGTAGAAAATGCGAAGTCAGAAATGGTTAATGAGAACGAGGGATTCCAATTCACCAAATCACAAATAGTAGAAGAGATATTTCACCAAATCATGGAGAGGATACACAGTCTAAAAAGATCATGAAAGCTAAAAATTAGGGTTTGTTGAATCAGATTTCATGTTTGCATTGGAAACACATGTCAGACACCCAACCACTAAGGGTAGAGATATTAGGAATTTCTCTTTTCTCAACTATATCAAATCCTCTATTTTACAACTCCATCATCTTCTGCTCGTTGAGAGCTTCCCAATGGTGGAATTTTCACTCAAAATTGAGCTCTAGATCAAAATTTATGGCCTTCTGAAGTTCTCAGGTTTTTGACGTCTATACTTGTAATATACCAGATATAAAAAGTATGCAGAAAAAAAATAAAATGGTGGAAATGGCAGAATACAATAATATAACCAGAACAATCACCACAATAACACTAAAATGATATAAGAATAACAACATAAATAACACTTTGATTCTGAGAGCAATGTTCATGGGCCTCTTCGAGTGGGAAACCTCCAGTTGAGCAGAGCTCTATTACAATAATCTCCAATCTAGGGTTCTCATACCCTCGACTCCTATTTATACCTCCTTAATACCCTTCTTCGGATAACTCAGGAAGGTTGGTTTGAATTTGGCACCTAGTTCCAATCACCTTCTTTAAGCATGAACCATGAAAAAAAGGATGTATCTTCAAATGACTGGGCAAAGCTAACTGATAGGTGACTTGTCCCACACGCCTGAGAATGGTATAAGGACCACAAAATTTGGGCGCTAGCTTCTGACAATGCTTGGCCTTGAGAGAAGTTTGCTTGTAAGGTTGCAGTCGAAGAAACACCTGATCCCTTTCTACAAATTGACATTCAGAGCGACCTTGATCTTCTTGTTGCTTCATGCAATTCTGTTCCATGACCAAATTCTCTTTGAGGGTACGGAGAATAGCCTCTCGAACTGCAAGTGTTTGGTCAACTGCTTGGACCTTCGAGACACCAGGTAAGTATTAGAAAACTGAAGGTGGTTTCTATCCATATACCGCTTCAAAAGGAGTCATGTGTGTAGCTGTATGGTATGAAGTGTTGTACCACCATTCAGCTAGGGGTAACCATTGAGCCCACTGATTTTTCTTTTCCGAGGCAAAACAACTCAAATATGTTTCCAAACACTTATTTCCAACTTTCATTTGACCATCAGTCTAGGGATGATAAGATGTGCTGAGATGCAATTGGGTGCCTTGTAGCTTGAACAGTTCTTGCCAAAAATTGCTTGTGAAAGTTGGGTCGCAATAAAAAACAATAGTGCGGCATGCCATGAAACTTGAAGATCTAATCCATGAAAATTTGAGCCAGTGTGGATGCTATAAAAAGGTGTTGAAGAGCACAGAAATGAGCATACTTGGAAAGGCGATCAACAACCACCATGATGAATGATTTATTTCCCGATTTGGGTAAGCCTGTAATAAAATCTATAGAGATATCCTTCCAAATAACAGGTGGAATCGGAAGCGGTTGTAGTGTGCCCAAAGATTTGTCTGTTTCTCCTTTGTTGCGTTGACACACATCAAATTTAGCAACAAAATTATGAATGTCCTGTTTCATACCATCCCAGAAAAAAGAACGTTTGACCCTGTCATAGGTTTTGGTGAACCTGGAGTGCCCCGCTGTGGGTGTAGCATGAAGCTCAGAAAGTACCATGGATTTAAGCTTTGATTGTTTACTTAAATACAAACGGCCTTTGTATCGAAGCTCATCATCGAGCGAAGAGTACCCTGGGGAAGTTGGAGCATTGGACTGCAATTTTTGGATCAGATGCGAACTTTTGGGATCTTGTAGCCATTCCTAGCGAATGACTTTGAGCCAATCTGGTACAATGAAGGAAAGATAAAAAAGGGATCCTTCATCTTCATATTTTTGGGAAAGTGCATCCACCACCACATTGTCTTTGCCTTTCTTGTAAATGATCTCATAATCATATCCAAAGAGCTTAGTCACCCATTTTTGTTGCTCCGGGGAGGAAATGTGTTGTTCCAGAAAATACTTGAGGCTTTGATGGTCTGTCTTAATTTGGAAACGTTGCCCCAATAGATAAGGGTGCCACAGATCAACGCCATGCAGAATAGCCAACCTTTCCTTTTCATAGATTGATTTTCCTAGATTTCTTTCAGATAGTTGCTTGCTGGTAAAGGCCAAAGGCCAACCCTCTTGCATAAGAACAACACCAATTCCTTTCCCCGAGGCATAAAATTCCAAGACAAAGGTCTTTGTGAAATCAGGAAGGGCCAGGACTGGAGTGGTGCACATGGCCATATTCAAGGTTTGAAAAGCTTGATCAGTGGCTGGAGTCCAAGTGAAAGAGTTATTTTTTAAGAGAGCAGTGAGAGGTGTTGCAATCTTTCCATAATTCTTAACAAACTTGCGATAATAACCTGTTAAGCCTAGAAATCCACACAAACTTTTGAGAGTCTTTGGGTGAGGCTAGTCTTTCATAGCTTCAATCTTTTTTGGATTCACCCTGACGCCATCCTTGCCAACCAGATGACCCAAGTATTCTATTTCTGAGGTGCCAAAATCACATTTAGATTATTTTAGGAAAAGTTGGTGTTGAGAGAGTAGATGGAGAAATCGATCCACATGAGCAAGATGGTATGTCCAGGTTTTTCTATAGATGAGGATATCATCAAAGAAAACTAAGACAAAATGACGGAGAAAAGGATGGAAGACATGATTCATGAGGCTTTGGAAGGTGGAGGGGGCATTACACAAGCCAAAGGGCATG